>VZUI01062522.1:0-56889 GCA_013401135.1 Cettia cetti | reverse complement strand
GTCACACCCCCAGTGTGACAGACACCGCTGGGGACGGCCCCTGTCACACCCCCAGTGTGACAGACACCGCTGGGGACCGCCCCTGTCACACCCCCCGTGTGACAGACACCGCTGGGGACCGCCCCTGTCACACCCCCCGTGTGAGCTGCGCTGCCCGCATCACACCTCCCGTGTGTGTGACACCGCTACGGACTGCCCCCGTCACACCCCCAGTGTGACAGACACTGCCAAGGACCACCCCATCACCCAACCCCCGAGCTCAGTGACATCTTGGCGACGTCCCTGTCCCCTGTCACCCTCTCGTGGGGCCGATGCAGCCTTTCAGCCATGGAACACACCTTGTCAGGGCATTAAAAACCCCGAAAGGGATGGAGTGCCCCACGATCGCTGTGTGTTCAAGCCCACCTGCCAATCCCTCTCCAAAACACTCCTGCGAGTCTTTAAATTAAACACGCAAATGCCCACAGAGTCTTCAGATTCCAGGGGGGAATCATGGACATCCAGCCCCAGCAGGTTAAGGAATGCCCAGGTTTGGGGTGAGAGCTCAATTTCCTGCCCCTCATCCCAATTCCTTGCTGGAAACCTGCACATCCCATCTTCTCAGGATTTTTTTTTTTTTAATCCCTCCCCAAAGCATCACACAGCTTCAGAAAGTCTGGTGACAAGCTTGTGTATAGCTCCCAATCAAAAGTCGTGGCATTTGGGAGATTGGACCCTCTGGTGGGACATCACTTCTACCTTGCCACGGTTAAGGCTGTTTTCCACACAAAATATTCCAGCTGTGTGGGTTAGCACAGGTTTTTAATACTCAGGATGCTTGGATAGAGTGTGGAAATCCAAGAGCAGTTCCCATGCCAGGCTCTGCCAGGTTTGTGGCACTCTGTGACTTCTCCCAGCAGCTGAGCTGCCCACAGAAAATAGAGAAGTGACTGCATGGGAGAGCTTGAGTGCATGGGGTGTGTGTGTGTGAGCAATCCCTAAATATTCAGGAGAGATGGGAGAAGCCTCAGGATCCAGGGCTCTGCTAAATTGAGGCAGGGGAATGATGCCTGTGCTATGCAGATGAGCTGTCATATTGTCTCCCACACAAGAGCATCTCCAAAGGAACCTACACCTACTGCAATTATCCTGCAGCATATGGACATTTATAGGTCAAAAAAAAAGGAAGAGTAATGGTTGGCCAAAAAAAGCAGGAGCTCAGATAATTCTCCAGTGTTATTTTGGAAAGTGCAGACACTGAGCAGGATAAATTATACATACCTGGGAGCCATTAGAAAATGTCAGATTGCCTCTAGAACGCGTTAGAAGGGGGAAAATTTCCTCCAGCTTTCTTGAGCAAGAGGAGAATGCGGTATGTAAATAACATTCCCTAATAAAAATCGTCACTGGAATGAGTTTTCAAGCTGATTCCAACCCTCTCTTGTGCTGGGCACTGAGTGTGGGGCTGCATCCTGAGAGCCAAAGACATCATCAAGCTGAAACTCTGGCAGAAGAGCTGCACTTTCATTGCTGGAGCAACCATGATGTATAACCCAGGAGCTCCTCCCGGAATGATTTCAGAGCAAACCCAGAATATTTGTTACCCTTCTCTAAATTTAGCTGGAAAAAAATAATGACTTCTGCTGCCAACTCTATGAAAACAACACATGTATCTTGACAGCAAATTATTTAAAAATGAAGACCAACCAACAATGCAATGTTCTGGGTGTTGGGGAGGAAGAGGACTGGAAAATCCTGAAGTTTGCATTTCCAAACTCTCAGCATTCACCTCCAGCACGTACCTGCCACATCCCCGGTTTTATGCACCATCCTCAGTGTATTTTTCCAAAGCTTCAGCCTCTGATAAGAGCTAAATCCTCTGCTGACTGATACTTCTGCTGGAGACTGAGATTTCTACAATTAGCATTAGAGAGAATTTGGGGAAGGATTTGTCTTTTTTGGTTTGGGTTTGTTTTTTGTTTGGGTTTTTTTGTAAATTTAGATGTTACACATTTTAAAACAAAACACTTAAAACATCAGCACATCGGTTCATAATTGCAGAGTGGAGATGAGCACGTCAGTATTTGAAAAACATTAAATTTGTAGGAAGTGACTGGAATGTTTGCACAGAAGGGGGCAAATGGAGATAAGACAGGCAGGCTGCTTGCATTCAGTCGAGAAACTTGTACAGCAGAGATTTACCCTGTTCTAGAGAAGCCAAGGGGGGGAAGCTTGCAGGACTCTGCTGGGAATTGTGCTCACAAAGGGGTAGAATTCCTCCTCCCTGGATATTTAGGTCATTGCTGGGATGATCAAGGTGCTGGTCTTTGCCCATTTGCATGAATGTTTTTTGTTTTTTTTTTTTTTTTGGCTTGTTTTAAATTTCCTTCGTCAGCATCTTCAGGAAGAGACAAGGCATGAAGATCACTGGATGGTTTGGGTTGGAAGGGACCTTAAAAATTATGTGATCCAACCTCACTGCAGGGGCACCTTCCATCTAGGCCAGGTTGCTCAAACCCCATCCAGCCTGGCCTTGAACACTTCCAGAGATGGAGTTTTCCAGGCTGAACTTCTCCAGGAAAATCCCTTTGCACTGCCTGCAGCCACTGGCTGCACAAGGAGGACACCCAAATTGTTTTAAACACACAAAGAGCTCAGCAAAGCTCCTTTAACCCGAGAGGCAAAAAAGGTCTGGTTTGATTTGTGTTTCGCAGCCTTCCTGGCCTGAACTGTAACAGGCACAGGATCATCTCCTCACGCTGGGGAGAGCTCTCAGAACACTCACCTGAAATAGAGGCATCTCTTCTCCATCTGGGAAGAAAACAAGCTTAACATTTAAATCTGTCTGCAAGGTGGGAGCAAATGAACTCCTGAACGGCTGCACAAAGGAACAAGAGCGCAATAAAACTAAACAGGTAATTACTGATGGATTATCTGGAGACACAGGCTCACACCAAACCAGCCAGGAGAGAGAGCTTAAAAACATCTAACAGCCAAAGCACAGCTCATAGAAGAGTGTAGCAACAGGCATCTGTATTTTTTTGGTTGAAGAACAGCAAATTTATTCAGATTTTTAAAAAACCATTTACATGAATCCAGATAAAGTTCCTCATATCACTTTGCACACAGCTAATCTGCAAGTGCCTCTGTGACCACACAGAAAGTAAACCTTACTTTAAAAGGATAATTGACTTGCCAAGTAAAATATAGGTTTTCCTACTCTTTTTTTTGTCCCCCCACAGAACTGAAACTCAAACTAATGAATCAGAACATGTAAAATGATCCCAAAACACCTGGACAGGAGAGGTTAAAATAGTTATCCTTGTTCAGCTGAAGAATCTATTGGTTTTCTGTCCTAGATTTAATTAGTGAAAACCCTAAAGATTGACTAGCTCAGCACAAAATTCCTGACCTGAGCCAGTTTCATATTTGAGAGGATAAAATACAGCCACTTAGGAGAGCTGCAAGAACACAGGTGAATGCTGATGAGCTTTCAGAGGGTAAAGGGCTCTACAGACCCAGCCCTGTATTGAGGAAATAAATTTGAGATATTCAACAAGTACAAGGAATAATTCAGCCAGTGCCTTTGGGGTCCCCAGGATTGCCTGGGGGTGGGATTCTGGCTGCTGCACCCTTTGGGGTGACTTTTAAACTAAAGGAGCAAGGGCAACACAGAGCAGCCAACACAATCAGAGTCACTGTTGTAGGTAATAACTTCAAGATTCCCAAATTGCTGATAAATCCATGATACTCATATAAAAATTAATGACCCATTGGCTGCAAGCAGCAAAGTACAAGGCAAAAACAGATTTGTTGATGTATCTATTTGCCATTTGCTGCCTGTCCTCACACTGGAAGTGTTTCTGGTTATGGTTGCTGTTAATTGCTTTTTATCAAACAGTGGAGCTTAGAGGCTTCAGCTGAGATGAGGTTTCACGGTGTTAGGCAATTACACAAACATGCAGATGCACAGAAATTCCCTGGTTTGTAATCTGGACCAGGCAGAACACACTGTGTTATCTCGGGCCTGAAGAGAGGCTTCTGATTCGGAAAGAAAACAAGACCTGCCTGGCCAAGGCAGCACCAGGGAAGGTTAAAAACTGACTCACTGCCTCCTTGTGCTTCACCTGTTCAAGCTCCCAGATTAAAAATTCAGCCACGGCTGCTTGGATTTTAACTCATCAACAGGAATACACAGAAGCATCATGTTTTCAAACACTCCACGTCTTCGAGAGACATCCCTCCTAAGGAGGGCTTCCTTGTGCAGTGTCATTATCTCCGACAGATCTGCTTTGGAAATTTCCTCTCGGGGCTCCTCCACGCTGACAAGTGAATTCTCTGCCTCAGAAATATTTGTTCAGAGGCTGCCAGGCTCATCAGTCACTTCATTGCAAAGGAGGCGGTCCAGGGGGGATTCTGCTCTTCCCCCTCCTGTTGCCCCTGCAAAAATAATGTTATTGAGGAGACAATGAGGATGGTCACCTGTCTGTGCCACTTGTCCTCTGTGCAGATGCTCATTTCTCTGTGTCCGGCCTGGGGACAAAGCTGCTGCCTTGTCTTGGCACTCACAGCCACATCATGGCCACACCAAAGGTGAGAGGGTAACCTGGGCTGGCCTTCCAGCCCCGTGGGCTCCCTCCTTTTCTGGGGCTAGCAGGGCTTAGATATTCCTGCTGGCTGCCAGCCACAGAGCTAATTATTTGGGACCTATCCATGCACACAGGCATCCTCAGAATGGGATTGTTTAACAAGCATCTTTATACTGATGGCAGCTCTTCACAGAGTGCACGAGTGATTTGTGGTGTCTCCGTGTGGATGAGGAGGAGATGGCTGGATTCAGGCAGCATCCAGACTGGGGGGTTACCAAAGGCCTCCCATGGCTCCAGCCTTACCTAAGGAAGAGCTTCTTCCTCCAGCTGTGCCTGCCACTTCATCATTAACAAAGCACTTAACTGTTTTATTTCTGAACAGGGAGATTTCTTGTGCACATATAAATCAGCCTCTCTGTAGCTGGAAAGCTCAGTTTTCTCCTGGCCAACCCTGTCTGAAAGCAAAGGCTCCACCACAAGAAGGAAAAATACCTTCCCCCATTCATTCTCAGACATGGTACACAACAGTCTTTTCCCTTGCTGAAATGTTATTTCATCCCATGTTCACCAATTATGAAAATAATTTTGCTTAGACAGACATGAGGAAAATATGGCGTAGTTCATTCTCGTTTTTGTCACCAGAGAAGATTCGATTTGGCCCCTTTGAAGGATGGCTGAGGACTTGTTTGTCCTGATTATTCCACTTTGGAGCTTGTGCTGCTGCCCTACATGTCAGGAACGAGATGAACCCAGTGGTGAACGTGTCAGGCTTTGAAAGGTGTCACAGGAGAAGAAGTGTTATTAGTTCATCATGCTAACAAAGGTGCCACGCTGGATTTCCAGCCTCTCCCTTACTGCTGTATCTATGGTTTCTGAAGCCAAAAGGCAAAGACTTGTTAATTAACAAAAGAAGCTGGGAGATAATCTTGTGATTAAGTTATTGGAGTGGGACCTGGGTTGATTTCTCAGTCCTGGGCTGGTTGCTATGTGATATTATTCAAATCCCTGCCTGGAGACGAGCGTGGCAGGCGGCAGTGGCAGCTCCCCATAGGCTGCCGGCGCTGTGGGCAGGGGCTGCTGCCAGCACATTCCTCATTATTCCAGCTGGAGTCACCTCTGCCGGCAGACAATTGGAGAGAAACCCCCAACTCCAAATGCACTGCACGTTCTGCAACTGGCCTTTGCTCAAAAGCTTGCTATTTTTCTAGAATCTCCTGTGATTGACTAAATCACTTCTCTTAGTGGGTTGTGGGGTTTTTTTTTTCCCTTTTCTTCTGTTTCCTAGTGAATGTCTTTACCTTCTGTCTGTTGCAAATGTGAACAGTTTTAATTAGGTGCTGTTGAAATGTCTTTTGCAGTTTGGCATCCTGTTTGGTTTTGCTCCTCTCGTTCTCTTTGCAGTTCTGTTCCTTCCCACATTGCTTATGTTTTCTTGTTTGTGGAGGCTTTTCTTTATATGCATAATTTAATCATGCTGCACTTCAATTTCATCTCCAATAAGCATAAATAGGGAAGAGGGCAGCTGAAGCCCATCTCTCCAGATGCTCTTTAAATAATCCTCTTTTCCTCTAGAGTGTCCTTCAAATGTTACAGGTTTCCAGCTGAACCTAAGGACAAAGCTCTCAGCTAAATAGATTTGTTGTGTTTTCAAATTATATTCTTAAATAACTTGGTTTTTTCTACAACTTCCGACATCAGACTGAGCCTACACCTTCAACTGAGGTCCAGAACAGCAGGGAAGTGTTCAGGAAACTCAACAAAGAACCAAAACCCCAGAGGTGTTGCCATTAATCCAGTTCCTCATCCTCTTTTTTTCTGCTCTAGGGTTGAACTAGTGGATTTTGCTCAAATTATCCTTACTGAGACAGCAGTAAGTCTACAGAGTCTTCTACCAGGTAGAATTGGGCTTGGTGTCTCGCTACTCTGTCCTCAGTGCCCTAATCTATGTGAAATGGGTGTCTCAAAGTCATTTTTTATATATTAACCAGATCACTGTTGATGCAGTTACATCCAGCTTGTCTGGGGAAGTCAGTAATTTCAATTAAGCTGCATTATGCATTTACTTCTAGTTATATAAGAGAAGACAGACTTTCCCTTTTATTCCTCCTGATCTGCAGCAGCAGTCCCACAGAAATCATGAAAAATAGGGCTGAAGTGAAGGGCAGAGATGGGACAGCTCACCTCTAACGCCAGGGCGTGGTCATCTACACATAAATCTGCTTCAGAGAAGGAACTTGGACAGCTCCACACAGAACCTTTTCAGCTGCAGCCTCTTCAATCTCTCCCATGGTCTGCTCCAGCATTTACCTGACACCCATCAGGACCAGGTTTCCTCTCACTCCTCTGTCGTGTTCCAACTGCCTCTGCTTTGCTGTTGTTGAAACCTTCTCCTTCTCCCACCATGGGTGGTGAGCAGGATTTTTACAAATGTATGCCCTGTTATCTTCTCCTACCTACCAGAGGAGAAGCTGTGGATGCCCCATCCCTGGAAATGTTCAAGGCCAGGCTGGATGAGACTTTGAGGGCAGACAATGCACCCCTGGAGCAGCTGGAGTCCACCCCACCAAAAGGGGGTGTTTGAGAGGCAAGGATGAGCAAGAGGAGATTTCTGAGAAGTGGATGAATTGCCAGTGACATCTCTTTAACATTTATTTGGCTGAGGTTTGACATGAGCCATCCCCTGCCATCACGTTATCGGGGACAAGTGCCTCGCTGCAGGGAAATCACTGAGCCAGGCGTGGGAGAAGAGAGGATTAGGTAGGAGAAGGCTTGGGGTGTGATGAATGGGATTTACAGGCAAACCCTCACTCTGGTCCATGGGAAGGGGGGCGCAGACAGAGCTGAGCTCCTCTCTGCAGCACTTTGTCCTGGTGTTGGTTCCAGTCAAAATGTGCAAGACCTTGCCAGCCTCTCCTCTGTGCTTTGGGCAATTGACAAAACCCTTTGAAGGTGCTCCGGGATGGGATCCTTGGCTTTATCCTGACCTTGGGAAGCACAAAGGCTTGTCCCTTCTTCCACACGTGGTGGGAGCACACCAGCAGAGCTGTCCTCAGCTAACTTGGTGCTGCAGTTCCATCTCTGCATGCAGTTAAACCAGGAATTCTGGCTAAAGATATCAAATTTTTTTGCTTTTGTGTCATCAAATAAGGACACACACAAAAAGCTAGTATCCTATAGTGTTTTCCACAGTGAATAGCAGTTCATGACCAACTGCTCCTTGGTCAATCCTAGGGGACACCTGTTGAATTTGATTCCCTCCTTCCCTTATCCCCTTACTGGAAAAGCTGCAGCCCTGTGCTCCAAGCTCAGAGGTCTGTTCTGGGTCCACAGAACAAATCCAAACTGTTAACAAGTGACCTTTCAACTGCTGCAGACGAAATCAGTACCCCAAAAATAATTTCCTTCAGTGGAATTTTCAGGCTTCCCCAGGACCATTTGGAGGATTTGAAGCTTTGATCTGACTCATGACTTGAGTCCTTTTTAATTCCATCTCCACCCTGAGACAAGAAGGGCCAAAACATCAGCAAAGATGCTGGGCATGGGATGGCTCAGCCAGAAGAGGAAGACTTTGGAAGAAACCCTTCTCAGGACAGCTTCCTGCTCAAGTTTTCCACCCTGCATTGAAGTGACCTCAAAAATTACCCGGTGTGTTGCTTACCTGACACATCACAGGTTTGCTCCTGCTTAATTGAAGCAGGAGAAGTCCTGAGTAACCTGGCTCTGGCAGGCACCGTGACATTTTCTTTCTGAAAGGGGAAACCTCAAAGACGCTCCTGCCTGATAAGGTCTGACTGTTTCCACATTTACAAATTCACAAAAGAAACAGGTAAAAATATCTAGAGCTACTTGAAAAGGAGAAATAAGCCCTTTTTGCCATGCTGAGTGGAAATCCTAGCTTCAGAATTAAGGCAGCTACAATCACTAGTTGCTTTTTTGAAATGCTGGCCAAACAGCTGCTGTTTGACGTTTGTGTGTGCAAAGTTACTGTACAGAAAAAGGAAAGAGGGGAGACGTGTTTGGAAGCACAGCAGGAGCTGCATGCAGGGGAAAACACATGGCTCCTTCCAGCCTGGATTGTGTGATTTAGTGCTTGCCTGGATCATGCAGAGGCATCACATCCAACGTGGTTATTGGGGAAAAAAACCACTCAGGGTGAAGCAGGGCAGTGGTGTGAAGGCTGCCAGAGGGATCAGCCTGGCTGCAACAGCTTTGGGTCATCTCATTCTCCTCCCATCCGTGTAGAAAGCTCCAGGGAGGATGCTGTTTAACATGGATGCCTTTTTGTGACCCTGGGTGGAAGCCAGGCCTTTGCAAGGGGTCTGCTCAGCATCAGCATCTCTGCGGGAGGAGATGCTCCAGATCTCCCGAGGGCCATAAGAAAACCAGGAGCCGGAGCAGGGTGCCAGGAGCATTAAGGTAATGTCCAGGGAACCCTCCCAGATGGAGAAGACATGGTCAGATGGGGTTCAGGGTGGGACTGCAGATGGAGTGCGTGCCTCTGAGCTGATGGAAGCACAGCCTGCGTGTCAGGAGGGCCACACTGCAGCGTCAGCACCCAGCTCATTCCTGCTGCCCAGGAGAACGGGAATGCTGGGCCAGCAGTGCCAGCAAGCAAGAAACGCTCTGGGGAATGGTGACAGATGATTCCAGGAGGGCCTTAAAATAACCCTGAGACACTGGAGCAGGGGAGAGGGGTGGATAAAAGCTGTAAAAGCTTCACCTGATGGCCCAAGCCCCTTCTCCAACACTGCGGCCACCAAGATGTGCAGCTACAACACAAGACTGAGAGGTGCTTAATTACAAGGAAGGATGGGGGGAAAATAAACAGAAACTGAAACCCTTTAAATGAATGGACAGCAAAGCACAGCCTGTAGAACTGCACTGCAGAGAGGAAACAGGCACTGCTGAGCTGGTGGTGGGAGAAGAGCAGGGAGGAAAGAGGAATGGGTGTTGCAGGCTCTCTGTCAGTCCCTGGAGTCAGGCTGCTCTCTCCTGGGATATCAGCACTGTCCTCTGGGAACAGAATGATCATCCTGGTCATGGCAGCAGGGTGATGATGTCCAGCTCTCCCCTCCTTTCACAGTTATCCCTGGCTGCCAGCAAGAAACCAGACACCACAAACTCCTCGGCTTATTCGCCTTCATCAATATTTTAATAGATACTGGTTTTTTTACTGTAAGAGACATCACTTCTTGTTAATTTGAGTGCTGGAATGGCACTGGCAGGCAGAATACCTTGGCTCCAAATGAACCCTGAGGGGCAAAGGGAAATATATTCCTAAGAACACCAATTGGAAAGAATCTAATTCAATAATAGATTTTGTTTGGTATCACTCTGGCACCAGCAGTCATCTTCCTGTTATTTTTAGGTTCTGATGACGCCAACAGGTTTTGTTGGGTTTTTTGTTGGTTTGTTGTTTTTTTTTCTTTATAGGGTTTTATTTTTGCTGTTATGCAAAAAAATCCCAAGGAGAAAATTTCCATAGTTTAATCACACAGAATGAAATTGCAATTATTTCTAGAATTTAAGGCTCGGTGCTTCTAGATCCTCACCAAAATATGCAGAGTTTTGCTAGAGTCTAGAGAGGAGGATAAGGACTCCTTGGTTGGGTTTTGGGGAAGGAGAGAGGGATGGGATGAGGACAGAAAACAAACACATATTTACCCAGCCAGAGAATAACAGGGTTTTAGATGAAGGATGTTACACAGCTCAAGAGGCAGAATTTGTGTTTAGAAATACAAAACAAACATCAAAATCATCCTGTTTCATGTGACAGCCTCTTTCTTTGTGTTTTTTCTTTCCAAGGGATTAGTCACAGAAGTATTTATTCGAGATATTAGCTGCAGTAGCTACACAAACCAGCCACTAAATATTATGAATTTCTGTCCCAGTATTCTTTGTGCTTTCCACCGAGTCATGAAATTCTTGATCTGTAAAAAAAGTCGGTTTTGAAGCACTTTTCCCCATGATTTCCTTTGCTTTGTGCATCACGAAGGCCTTTTTTTCCTTTTTATTTTATGCAGTAAGTAGCTTGATAGCAGGCTGGGGATGGAAATCCAACCCCAAAGTCACCACCAGCTGTGCACCCAGGGTGCTGGAATTGGGAAAAGGTGTCTGCTGGATCCCAAACCCCTTCCTTTACCCCCTCTGAAAGGAGCAGCAAGCAGGGAGATGTTCTGGAACATCCCCATCTCTTCCCAGGACAATGTGGCCAAAGGAAAAGCAAAGACCATCAGCTGTTCCTCTTAAAATCCACTCGGCCAATGGTGATGAATTCCCAATGAAAGAAAAGATGTTGTTCCAGGGCTGGCCAAAATGAGTGTTAACCAAACCCTTAGAAATGAGGGGATTTGGACTAGGACAGCAGGATCTGTATCCCTTCCCCGCATTTACTGCCAGGCTTGAGGCATTTTCTGTTCTTTCTGGAGCACTTGGAATAAAGAGACATTGGTTATAAAAGTGCTTGGCTATGAGGAATAAGAGACAAACTATAAATCCCTGTTTTCAGTGGTTTTTTTCAAGCATAGACGTCACTTCTGGGCTCCGAGTCATGTAAGATCCCACATTTTTCAAGGTTTAATAACTGGTGAATTCTTGCTGGTTTGGGGTGGGTTTTTTAATTATTATGTTATTTTTACAATTACAAAAGGTATTTGCAAAACATATGTTTTGGGTTTGTTTGGTTTTTTTTTCCCCCAGATAGCTTCTGGCTGCTTTCAAGCTGAAATTTGGCAGTCAGCACACATCTCTTATTCAACAACAGACACAAATTCTGCACTTTAAAACTTGTGGTGGGTACAGACCCAAGAGAATTCCCCCCCCCCCCCCCCCCTTTTCTTTCAAATCTGCATTAAAATCATGCATGGAGGGGTTTGTTGGTTTTTTTGTTTGTTTGTTTGGATTTCTTGGGTTTTTTCCTTGGTATTTTTGGTTGGTGAGTTGGGTTGGGGGGCTTTTTTTTTCTTTTTTTTCTTTTTTTTTTGGGGGGTGGGTGTTGATTTGTTTTGTTTTTAAAGCAAAAGCTACCACAGCAAACCCGGGGCTGTGTGTTAGCAGCAGCCCGTTAGCCATGCACTGCCCAGGTGGCTCTTGCAGAGAGAGTTTTTATCAATCATAAAGCCATGGGAGCTGATGAATTTTACAGTGGGATGATTCAATATCGGGGGGACCAGATTGCCTTGGATGCAAAATGCAAAACGAAAGTGAGGATGAGTGGCTTGCTGGATCGCTGTGACGCTTGTCCCGAGCCAACCCACATCGGCTTTTCCTGGTTGCCACTGGTTGGGGCAGGAATGATTTGGGATTTGGACCTTCATTAGCATTGCTGGAGGGGAATCCCTCGGCTGATCCTGCTCCCCCTGGCCTTTTGCATCCATCACCTATTTCCCTGGAGGGAGGCACATCAGAGGAGAGGGAAACGCACGCATCGAATTTTAACTTTGAAGTGGGGGAAATGGTGGCGGGATTTTTCCTGGAGCTCCTTCTTATTCTCTCCGCTCCCTCCTCGCCCCAAATATCTGCACAGACTTCTTAAAACCTGGTTGGTTTGAATATGCACAGGCTTTCCTAGCGTTTGCTCTGACCGGTGCCTTTGGGTAGCTTTTTGAAAAACATGAGGAATTAACATTTGAAAAGGTATTCCCACACACTCTTTGAGCAGGAAATGTGGCTTCCTTCTCCACCCACTGTATCACTAAGCAGCTTGGAGATAAATAATGGAGACTTTCATGGCCATTGCGGTTACAAAACGGTCGCCCAGGCTGGGATAATCCTTCAAGCCTGTCTTTGCTGAGCAGGGAAATTGGATGGCGAGCTGCACCTAGATATCCCTACGTTGTCTCAGGCATTGCCGCCCACAGATCTGTGCCCCCTCAGATCTCTGCGTAAAACAGGGTGAAATGCAAGATCGTAAGACAGTTTGGGTAGGAATGGGACCTTGAAGATCAATCTCCTCATTCCAACCCCCTGCCATGAGCAGGGACACCTTCCACTAGGTCAGGTTGCTCCAAGCTCCACCCAACTTGCCTTGAGCACCTCCAGGGATGGGGCAGCCACAGCTTCTCTGGTGCCAGTGCCTCACCACCCTTACAGTAATGATTTTTTCCTAAAATCCAATCTAAATCTACTCTCTTTCAATTTGAACCCATTCCCCCTTGTCCTGCCGCTAAATGCTCTTGTAAGAAGTGCTGCCTACCTGTCCTGTAAGTTCTCCTCAGGCTGCAATTAGGTCACCCCAAGGCCTTCTCCTTTCCAGGCTGAGCAATCCCAATCTCAGCAGACCAGGATGGAGTAAGCCACATCCAGAAAGACCTTTAAAGCAGTGCTGGCCCTGCCAGATCTCTCTTGCTGGCACTCAGCAAGGCTGGAGAGGATGCTCTGGTTCCTTGGTGCCTGTCCTTGAGTCCAGACACACAACCAAGCTATTGGCAGCTTAAAGCACCCTCCTGGCATCCCTGGGCAGAGCAGCTTGTTTAAATCTCCATCCCATGAAGATGCCAGGCTTGGTCTAGGACCCGAGTTTGTGTCCTTCCTCATGTTGGTGCTTTGGGCTGGTGTGGGGAAGGTACCAAAGCCTCGCAGGAGGAGAGGTAAAATCCAGGACAGGCTCATGAGAAAGCACCACGGTTAAAAAAGTGGCAAATGTTTTAGGTGGCCTGCTGTACCATACAGAGATAGAATTTAGAGGGTTGGAGTGTAATATCTGGAAGGCAAAGCTCTCCTGAGGGGCAAATTTCTGTGCAGCTGTAACCAGGAAACTGCAAGCAGCATCTTCACAAAAAAAAAAAAAAAAAAAAAAAAAAAAAAAAAAAAAAAAAAAAAAAAAAAAAAAAACAGACCCAATTTGCCATCCAGGCCTCAGTGTTTCCTTGCCCATTTTTCCATGTGCACCAATCTGCCAAGCCAGATGTCCAAATGAGCTGTGTGGGCAAACAGGCACTCTTATGAGCAAACATTGCCTTGACGTGTGCGCTCTCATGGGCACAGAATCAGGCACTGCGCTTGGGAGGGAGCAGGAGTGGGGCTGGGGAGAGGCTGACCACAGCCACAAAAGACCTCCCCTTACTCCCTGACACCAACAGGCCACGAGAGCCAGGCTCAACAAGGCTTGGGAAGGTTGGCACTGCTGCAGGAGCTCCTTCCAACCCGTTTCCCAAGCAGGTTGGACCATCCCACCTTGCTGGTGTGGCCCTGGGGTTTGTCAGGCTCCACATCCAAGGTGATGTGATCACAATAACATCAAGGTCCCAACCTCATCTCACCTGTGAATTCCTGTCTTCCCCAGGCTAAGGAAGGACCCCCAGGGAAGCAGGAAAGTGGGAACACTCTTTGTCTTTTACTATCTATGAATAACCTTGTCTAAGCCATTAAAAGCAGAAGCAATGCATTTGCCACATTTTCACAAGCTATTCAGGAGCATTACAACAAATGAGCAGGTAATTAACCAGCGTATCAACCTCAGTAATCACATATTGTAATTCCAGCAGAATCACAAAGACTCTGTAACATTGACTCCTTTTGGAAGGAAGCAAAATTAACATTATGGTCTGGATCCCTGCTCTTAAACCTAATTCTCACAGAAACAGCAGAGGGAAGGGAATATTTTCCAGCTCGGTGCCCTTGGAGCACCCAGAGCTGACAATCCTCAAGCATCATTCCTGACAGCTCCAGCTGAGCAGCCCCCTTGGGCAGAGCAGGTCTGGGAACAGGTGAGAAGGATTTCCCCTGGAGAAAGCCTCAGTTGCAGGATGGCCACGTGTGGCTGGCTTGGGATAAGCACAAAGAATCACTTGCAGAAAAGCATGGATGGGAGAGGGGCCTCTCAAAGCTCACCGTTCCATCCTCTGTGGGCTAGGGAGCCTGGGTGATGGTGGATTTGGCAGTGCTGGATTAGCAGTTGATCTCAGTGACCTTAGAGGTCCTTTCCAGCCTAAAGGGACCAGCTCTCAGTGGGAAGAGGGCACCAGTTCTCAGTCAGGGTGGAATATCTTCATTCTGAGCCCTGAGAGCCAGGTGCCACCATGGATTCCTCTTTGTGTCAGAGGCCAATTGCCTCCGCCTCAGGGCCCGGCTCCCTCTGACTTGGTAGAAGGCAGAAAAAGCCTAGAGTACCCTAAAGCACACCCCAGGACCTGAATATGAGTGTGTTGCAGGTTTCTCTGGATTCAGGTGCCCCCACAGCCCCTGGAAAGGCCCAGGGTGGCTGAGCACCGAGGGTGACTGTGAGCAGAAGGAGCTGGCACAGGCAGCTCCCTCCTGCAGCTCTGAGCACACTTTGGTGCACGGCTCCGTCTGATGCAGAGGATGCCAATCTGGCATTGAATTCCTCCTTTAAAATATTCCTCTTTCAGCTCTTGAAACATCCCCCTCCCTCCCCAAAATAAACAAACAAGTTGGGGAGCTCACGAGCCTGGGAACGGGCTGCGGGCAGGAAGCGCTGGGAGATGACGGAGCTGCAGCGTCCCACGACGGGCGGGGGCTTGTGCATCCTTCTGGCTCCTGGTGGTTTCCGGCCCCTCTGCCTCACCCCCACAGCTCCTGCTCCCCCCACGCCTCAGCTCTGCGGGGGTGGCTCACCTGGAGCCCGGGGTAAGGTCACAGCAGGTCCTGTCAGGACACGGAGACACGGCTGGCCCTGGGTGACCTTCAGGAGAGCCAGGGTGAGGCCGTGGGGCCGGTGGCTCGCTGGGGACACATCAGGAGTGTGTTGTCAGCTCTGGGCAAGAGTGGTTTACTCCCATTCCACACCACGGTGCTCCTCTCCATCCAGCTGGGACAGGAATCCTGGGGTGGTTTGGGGCGGAAGGGACCCTAAAGATCAGTGGGTCCCTGCCAAAATCGAGGGAGCCAGGAAAGGGTCTGGATGATTTCAGCCTCCATCTCCCATCAGTGAGGACAGGATGAAGGGATGCTAGGGCTGCTTCCATCTGTGCCAAGGGCTGAGGCAGCTGAATCATCTCTCCTCTCCCTACCTAAACCTCATCTGCCCTTTATAGGACTCTGCCCCCTCCTTCCTCGACAGCAACAAAGCAAAGTGAAAAACAGAGGCTTTATTACAAACAGTACCTGTTTCCATAGAGATTTGCTAAGAAAATTACACGAGACAAAGATGGAAATAAGTGAGGAAAACACAAGGGCTCGTCCTTGTGCATCAAAGTGATGCCTCACCCGCCCGCAGAGCCCTGCAGCCCCCACTCTCTGGAGGGGGGTGAGTGTGACAAGACCCCCAGCCCATCCTCACTGGCCACAGGAGCTGGTGTCCCCTACCACAGCTGGTGTCCCCTACCACAGCTGGTGTCCCCTACCACAGTGCTCTCCTGGCACCCCTATGGAGATGTTCCCAGCCAGCCCCCTCCAGAGCTCAGTGGTAAACAAGAGCCTGACTGTAAAATGGCAATGAAAAAGGCAGGAACAACATCTCCTTAAGGGAGAGGATGGAAGGACAAGCTGGAAAACTGTGAGGGGTGCAGGCAGGGCAGGGCCTGCCTGTCTGGCAGGCTCAGAATCCCAGCCCATCACTGCAGCTGCTGGAAGAAACAATCCTGCTGGTCCCACACACTTGGTAAAGCACACCAGGGGATGCAAGCAAGGAATTAAATGGATAAGACACTTTCAGACCATGATGTTTTCTTCAGGAAAGGCAAGCAGACTCCAAGAGAGCAATACCAGGCAGAGGGCTGGGGGATGCTGGCAGTTGGCTGGAGAGCCAGTGCACATTCCTGTGCCACAGGAGAGGTATGTTCCAGCCAGGATGGATAGGAACCTGCATCCCTGCTCCTCAAAGCAAAGATCCTGCCTCTGCACAGGCAATGTGGCAGGGACACCTTCCACTATCCCAGGATGCTCCAAGCTCTGTCCAACCTGGCCTTGGACACTCCCAGGCATCCAGGGGCAGCCACAGCTTCTCTTGGCACCCTGTGCCAGGGCCTCACCACCCTCACAGGGAGGAATTTCTTCCTAATATCCAGTTTAACCCTACCCTCTCTCAA
Source organism: Cettia cetti (assembly GCA_013401135.1). Classification (NCBI taxonomy): domain Eukaryota; kingdom Metazoa; phylum Chordata; class Aves; order Passeriformes; family Sylviidae; genus Cettia; species Cettia cetti. The sequence goes on along the minus strand of VZUI01062522.1, from coordinate 40,334 downwards.
TGCAAACCCCTTTCCTCTTGTCCTGTCACTCATCAAAGTCATCATTCCCTCTCCAGCTCTGTTGGAGCCCCTTTGGGCACAGGAAAGGGCTCTAAGTTTTCCCCAGAACCTTCTCTTATCTAGGTTGAACAACCCCAACTCTCTTAGCCTGTTGTCACAGGAGAGGTGATCCAGCCCTCTGAGCACCTTCGTGGCCCTCCAAAGATGGATTTTATTGGCACACGTGGCTGTATGGAATCTCTCACACACGTGCAGGGCTGATCCATGAACCTAGTGCAGCTGCTGCCCAAGAGCTCAACAGAGATAAGAGGCCACTTGTACAGAACAGAGATATCTGAATGGCAAACACCTCTCTCAGCTAAAGAAACCCATGGATTCACAAGAAGAAAATTATGACAAGCTCGTGAGGGACACAGGCCTGGGCACAGAGGGGCAAACAAACTTTCTCCTTGAGGAACAGCAATGGTTCAGCTCCACCAGCTGGGAAAAACAACCAGATGGAAGCCAGGCTTTTTCGTAGCACAGGAAAACCTCACTGGGGAGAGGGCAGGGGCTGGCCCCTGCTCATCCCCACCCTCTGTGGGGCACCTGAGGGAAAGAAGCCAAGTGTCCTGCTGCGCCCTCCTGAAGGGGCACCAATGCTCTCCTGGCCACCCCGGAGCCCTCGGTGTCACTTTGATGCCACCTCTCCTGGCAGACAGAGTGGCAGCCGGGGTGAGCCCAGCTGCTGGTGCTACCCTGCGTGTTCACTGCCCATGAAAGGGAGGGCAGAGGTGTGTCAGCCTCTTTACCAACAGGGCTGGGAGGTCAGAATGCAGACAAGCTCGTTTGGTGCTATCCTAGCTGGGCACGTGGGGAAATCATCCAGCTTTTACATTCCTGCAGAACAGGAGATGCTCTCCACTGGCAGCGCCTCCCCACTGCCTCTGCTGAGGAAAGGAAAATTCCTCCACCCTTTGCTGTGTCTGCAGGAGGTGCCCAAGCTGGAGATACCTGCAGAGTGCTGGAGCATGGCTGCAGAACGAGGACAAGGCATGCCACGCGTCCCCCCAGGGTGACAAGGCCCACACAGGTTGGTGCTGGCATCACAGGAAGGGACCAGCAACTCAGGCAGCTTGCTCCTGCAGACAGCAGCTGCTGCTCCCAGGGGATGAGAGCTGGGAGCCTGGGTCATCTCTCCGTGACAGTCCTGGCACGCAGCAGACACATGGGGACAGCTGGAGGGAAGAAGGAGCAGGCCTCATTTAAAAAACACAGACATTGTGTTTGCTTGAACGCTTCAGCTGAAGTGACCAAAGCCCAGCAGGACCCACAGCTGGGTGAGCAGGCTGTCAGCAGCCACTGTGACTCACCCCACAGAGCCCCTCTTCCTGACTCAGTCCTGAAAGATCCATCAAGGGCCTCGTGGGAGAGGCTCTTAAGAGACACTTTTGTGTTTGTGGATGCTGCTGGAGAGCTTCCAAAATGCCAGAATACCTTTGCACAGGGGATCCTTGCCCTGCTGCTCTGGGACGCTGCTTGTGGAGCACACCAAGGCACCTTTTCCAGCCACAGAGCCATTGCCTTGCTGCCTCTTGTCAAACTTCCACCCACCTGCCCACACTTGCCTCCCAACACCCAGGGCACTGTGACACCCCAGATTTGACCAAGCCACAGAGCACAGGCTGTTGGCTGGGTGCACCTCGATTATCTGTGGAGAGATTTTTAGATTCCATGACAATCCCTGCAGCCATGGGAAGCATCTCTGTGGCCCAGCAGCCAGGCAGGGATGCAAAGGGCCCCGTGCCAGGAGAGCTCAATCTGCACTGGGCAGGCAAGGCAGGAGCCACTGCCTGCACAGTGAGAGAGCTGTCTGCAAGCATCCAAAAGCATGTTCTGCTCCCTGCACTGCTGAGACCTCACATGATCAGGAAACTTGTGCTCAGAGCCAGGGCTGGGATGCTCAGGACTCGGTATCACCTCTAGGACAGTCTCCTTCTCCCATCAGCGGAGCTGTTTGTGCCTCCATAAAACAGGATTTGCTTCTTCCACCCTGAGCTGACACGTTTCAGGGAGCAAAGGCTGCTTCCTCCTGTGCATGCAGATGGCCTCGCCCCCAGGATCCCTGTCCCCACTGAGAGGCAGGCTGTCACTGCAGCACACAGCCTGGGCCTTCCCCACAGCCTCGGAGCAGCACCGAGAGAGCTTTTGGTGCAAAAGTGACAGCACCTTGCAGGTGTCTTGCATCCCATGCCTGCAAGTGTTCCAGGCCAGCTTGGACGGGGCTCTGAGCAGCTTGGTCTAGTGGAAAGTGTCCCTGCCCCTGGCAGGAGGTCTGGAACAACATGAGCTTTAAGGTCCCTTCCAACCCAAAGCATTCTGTGGTTCTGTGATCTGTCACCGTGACCACATGAGCACCACAGCTCTATTCATGAAAAGCTGTTAGTTTGCAGCTCCCTCCTTTCATCCTCATGCTCCCAGGGGCTGTTTTTGCTTAGGATGGGTCTTCATGGGTCACTGCCAGCCCTGCTGCTCTCTCCCCTCCCTTTTGGTTATGCCTTCTTACACCCATCACTCATTTGGTGGCACAGTGACATTTAATCCTGTGTCGTAGCCAATTCCACCAGACAAGCCAAGATGGGGGTTTGCATTCATAGCCCAAAACCCATAGCCCAAAAAAATTCCTCCAGCTGGTTCACCCCCCAGTTCCCAAGCCACCATCACTGCTGGGATAACACCAGGAGAGTTATCAAGTCTGGCAGCAGCCCAAATTGCCCCCATAAAACAGAGATATAGCAACTCACGGCCATTTAGTGCCTGCACTGCTGAGTGCACCGCAGGACCCAGCATTCTGCCAGAGCCCTGGAAATGCAAATTAAAACATGGGAGGTTTTGCTATTCCCATGCCCTAAGCAGAGATGAATTTCACGGGGCCACATTTCACATCTGTCCTCACCCGCTGCGGCGTCAGGCACAGAGCGCAGGAAAAGACAGGAGATAAAATTCCAGCTGCATCCCGAAATGAATTTGAGTGCAATTTTACTGCCTGCCTCTCGGCTGTCCCCTCAGCCCTGCCTGTCTCATTTCTCCCTCTGCCAAGGGGCGTGATGGACACTGCCAGGGCCTGACCCTGTTCAGAGGAAAACCTTTCTCTGGGGGTACAGGGGGAAATGGTGGGGACCAGGGGGAGCTGAGCACCAGGAGGATGCCCAGGAGGGTCCCCCCCTACTTGGTGACACTGGCAAAAAGGAGCTCTCTCTCCTCTCTGCAGCACATCTTGACACTGACACCGGGCTGGGGATGTTGGTGGCTTGGCCACCAGCATTATTACTCCACAAGCAGTGGCTCCTTGGCTTTATGGCATGAGGACCAGGCAGCTCCAGGTCCATCCAGCCCAGGGCCCTCACGGGAATGCCTCTGCCTGCCTCTGCATGATGTGATGCCAACAGCCCACATCCCGCTTCCTCCCCTGAAGGACCCCACCCGGGGCTCTGCATTCCTGCTGTGCACACAGGAGCTTTGCTTTGGCCTTCTGGAGGCCCCGACGACCTACAGGGAAACAGGAATTGCAAAGACTAAAGCAGCTCCCTCTGCCTAAGCCCCTGCTTTATATTCAAGCTGTCCTGACAGGCGTTTGTCAGGAACAGAGGATACAGTGTTCTCTGTCTGCATCGTGTCTCCCCGTATGGCAGCGCTGGCAAAATCAGCCACTTCTACTCAGGGCTGTGAAATTCAGCCTGGGAGGTCTGTCTAGCCCTCCTGACCTCCAATTTCCCAGCTAAAATCAGTTTCTGTTGTTGGGAGAAGAGCCAGACTACCTCCTGGCACTGCTGGAGCCTCTGCCCTTGCCCATCCTGTGGGAGAGCACTGTCCCATCTCCCCCATGCCTGCAGTGCTGCACAGGCAGTCATCCCTCTCCACTGTGAGCCCAGAAAAGGGCAGAATATGGGGGGGGAAAGCCTATTTCCCAGCCTGATTTCAGCCAGGAGATGATTGTAGAACATCACTTACCCACTTTTCCTTTCCAGCCTGAAACCTGACCTGTCCTCATCGACTGTAATAACATCTCCGAGTTAATTCACTGGAGCTGTAGTCACTTGTGTGCCAAAATAGGGTTGAAACTCTTTTCCCTTGGTGCAGAGTCTGGTCTGAGGGGCAGGTGAGAGCAGCTCAGCCCCACCAAGAACAGCCCTGGCTGAAAGGCTCCTAAACTCCCAGAAGCAGAGAGAGAAAAAAAAAAAAAAAAAAAAAAAAAAGAAAAAGGTTTCTGCAGAGGCAAACTCTACAAAACACACTTAAAACATTCAGGCAGCAAATTTTTCCTGCCTTTCCCCACACTTTTCCTGCCTCTCTGATCCAGTGGAGCATCATCCAGCCCTGAGTGATGGGACGAGGATGTCTGTCCTTGCAGACAGGTTTGGGTTAGGGATTAGGGTTAGGGCTTAGGGGTTAGGAGTTAGGGTTAGTGTTTGGGTTTGGGGTTAGGATTAGGAGTTAGAGTTAGGGTTTGGCGTTAGGGGTTAGGGTTTGTGTTTGTGGTTATGGGTAGGGGTTAGGGTTAGGGCTAGAGTTTAGGGTTAGGGGTTAGGAGTTAGGGTTAGTGTTTGGGTTTGGGGTTAGGATTAGGAGTTAGAGGTTAGGTGTTTAGGTTTTGGTTAGGGTTGCAGGGTTCACAGTGAAGGGGGATGGCTCTGCCTGTGCAGCACTGCAGGCATGGGGGGAGATGTGGGAATGCTGTCCCACAGGCTGTGCAAGGGGAGAGGCTCCAGCAGTGCCCGGAGGGAGTCTGCCTCTTCTCCCAACATTGAAAAAGTGTTTTTAGCTGGGACATTTTAGGTGAGGAGGGCTAGACAGACCACCAGGCTGAATGTCACAGCCCTGAGTAGCAGTGGTTGATTTTCCATCCACCGCGCACACATGTGGGCACCGGAGCAGCTCCCAGGGCTGCGGTGACAGAGTGGCCGTGACCCGAGGCCGTGTCCTTGAGAGGTTGCAGGGATCCCTGCTCCTCCCGGCGCCTCCCGCCCGTCACACTCTCGCTTCTGCTGCAGAAGGCAGCTGCAGCTATTCCTGCTGGGAGGTGTAAGACGAGCCTTTGCCAAGGGGCAGGGGAGGCTCTGCTATTTCACAGCTCCTTCGCACAGCTCGCGCTGGTTTCCTAATGCGCTCCTGGCTGTTAAGGAGGTGAGACTTGCTGATCCAGCACTATATCACATGCTGGAGGAAGAGGGGCTCAGCCTGGGACAAGTCCTGAAAAAACTATGGCTGTGTAATGGGGGCCACCCTTTGATCAGTGAGAAAAAAAAACCTAAAAAGAAAAAAAAAAAATGAAGCTTGATTGTACACACACACACACACCCCCAAAGTAAATTATAGATGAAATAAGGATATTTTCAGGCCCCTGTCAACACTTCAAAGGCCATGGGAAGGGGCAGCTGGGACTTGTGGCTCTGGCTTATGGTGCTGCGCACTGCATCCCTCACCCAGAGGCCCCAGAGATGCACAAACCCTTTATTTGCCTAACCCTAAATAAAAAAGCTTTATTTGCCACAATAACATAGGATTAAACTTCACTGGGAAATAGAACCTTGGATTTATTTTCTGCTGTGCTCTTCCTCTTTTGGAAAGGAAAAGAAAACACCAACTCCTCACACCATTCATGATGGCCGTGATTCTGTAGATCTGTGAAAATGAATCTGAGGATCACATCGTCTATGGCAGAGTGCTCCATAAATTGACTGAGTCCCAGGGGAACGTGTGTGGGTGGCAGAGAGAGTCTGGCCTAGGCCTGGCTTTAAAAAACAGCCCATCCTTATCCCTGATCCCTCTCCCTTGCACCCCATGCATCACTGGTACCTCTGCTGAAGTCTGGGGCTGCCCACCGGGTGTGTCACACCCACACCAGGGTCCCTGTGGCAGCTCATCTGTGCACTGGGACACTGCAGGGACACCCAGCTCAGCCCTGCAATGCCTTTGAGCTGGGCACAGAGGGAGATCTGGGATGATTTTGGCTGCAAATCACCCCTGCTGTGTTTCCACCCACTCGCCCAGCCCCCCCAGCATCCAACTGCCCAATGCCAGGGACACCTGGAGAGCCCTGCTTTGGGGAGGGGGAGGTACCAGCTGGGAAAGGAGAGCAGTTCTTGCTTTTGGCATTCATTTAGAAGCCAGAATTGTGTCAGTTTGGGGTTATTTTTAATTATCTACACAGAAATAGCAAAGCAAAATGAACAGTGGGCTCCTTGCTGCTCAGTGGAGTTTCAGCAGGAGATGGGATTGTGACACCAGCCTTGCCCATCCCCTTGTTCCCTGCTGCCTGTAAAGCCAAAGGTGACACAAAAGAGCTCCCAAAAACCTCCTGGAAGACAGCAAGTACCGGCTGGCTCTTTTGTGCACTGGTAGGGGTCAATTCCCAGGGAATTCCATGGGATTTCACCTGCTCACCAGACCCCGTGCTCCCCGTGGCATCTGGCGAACATGGCCAGTGCAGATGTGCAGCTCTGCATCACTGAGCAAGGCAGATCAGCATCAAGAGACAGAAATAAATGTGAAGAGCAAAAAATAGAGGTGCTGAGCCAGGCCAAGCTGTTCCAGCCCTTGGGGAGGACAATCCTTGCGAGCACTTCCCGCTTCCCTGGAGAACGTGGTGGTTGTGGAAGAGGAGTGGGGTTGTTTGGGGTTGTTTGGGGTTGTTTGGGGTTGTTTGGGGTTGTCTGTCAGCATGGTGCTCACCTGTGGGGGGATGCTCATCCATGGGGGGATGCTCACCTGTGGGAGTGAAAGGAATGAGGGATTTGTCTTTACAAACAAACTGTGGGTCTGCTGGTAGATAAAACTAGCCCTGAGAGATAAAAGAAACGGGAAGGATTCCACTGTTTGACAAATGGAATGACAGAGATTTTTGTCCTTGCAAATAAACTGTGGGTCTGCCGATAAATAAAGTTAGATACAGAGAGATGAAAGAAACAATGGGGAGAACCATAAATTCCATAGGAATTCCATTGATTCACACAAGGAAAAGAAAAAGGGGGGTATACATTAGAAGGCGGTCTTAGGTAGTAGGCAGTTTGGGAAATCTGTACCTCTCAAGTACTTCAGCCAATGGGGAAAGAGAGAGGGAAATGCGGCCTGGAAATCAGGATAAGAAGGAGGCTGCATCCTCTAAAAATTTGAGAGACCCTAGGGGAAATGCCCATGACCTCTCCCTTTATTTAAATAAAGTTCCAGGACTCTTCTGTCTCCTTTCTGGACATAAACCTCTGGTGTTTGTGGGTTAATTTTCCTGACAGGGCAAGGCTCACCCACGGGGGGTGCTCACCTGTTGGGGGACGCTCCTTCCTGAGGGAATGCTGTCCCGAGGAACCGTCGGTGCTGCCAGCCCACGAGCCGGCAGCTCCACGTGGCTCCCGGTGTGAGTAAGCACCAGCCCCACTTCAGAGCCCACACACATCCTTGGTGAGCTCCTATGTGCCACCAGAGGAAGGGAAGGGAAGGAAAGGGAAGGAAAGGAGGCGGACAAGAGCCACCCCGGCGTCTCCAAGCCATCAGCTGTGCCCCCAGTGGGAGCAAACCCTGCCCCCTCATCCTTGAACGGATGGGTTTTAAACACCTTGCTAGGATGGGAAAAAGGAGGAGAAAAGGTTTCATTCCTTCAAGTTCCTGCCCCCTCCTCTTGTTCTTTGCACCCCCGAGGGACTTGGGTTTGGCTCCAGCAGCCTCATAGCCTTGTTTTGCTGGAGGAGTGAGCAGGGTCACCACCAGATGTTTGACCAAAGGACCAGAGCCAGGCTTCCCCTGCAGGGATGCACAATTGCTGACATCCTGCCTATAAAAAATAATCCAGGAAGCCTTTAGGAAAGAGCCCGTGCCTGCAGAGCTGCAGACACACCCGGTGCCATGGGCCTTTATTTGGCCTTGCAGGAGGGAAAGTGAGGCAGAGACAGAGAGAAAAACAGTCCAGACAGATCCAAAAAAAATCCAGTATGATGAGGCCTCTTCCTAGGAAGGTCTTTTCCCAGGAGGAAGAGCCAGGTCACGGGGTGATGATCTGCAGCTGTCCCAGGACAGGACTGTTCATGTCCCCCACCCAGGCCCCTGGACAGAAGCCAGAGCCTGCACAGCTCTCGCTGCAATGCTGGTACCAGGGGCTGGGATTGCTCCCACATCCTGGGAGCCTGGGCAGCTCTGCTGGGACTGGGGCTTGGAAGGGTCCTGGAGCACGCAGGGCAAGGTGAAAGGAGCACACACAGACCAGGTTTTTGGGCTCTGGTGGCCCAGCCTCCAGCGGATCCTCAAGGAGGAGCAGCCCCGGCACTTCTGGCAGCCGCACGCCAGCAGCATCTGTTTCTGGGGTACTTTTGTTCCCGATTTATCCCCTGTCTCCTGGAGCTATTATAAGCAGGTACAATCTGCATTGCCATTGTTATTCAGATGATGTACAGATAATTTTAACCTTTCTGTTCCATTTGTCAAGGGGCTTTTTTTAGCCTCTGTGCCTGCCAGGCTGAGCTCTGGCTCTCCGGCAGCGAAGGCTCCCCGTTTTGCAGCACCAGCTTCCCTTGCGAGGGTGAAGCTCTGCCTCTGCATTGCTCTGGGTATGTTCTCCATGGCCCCAGATATTTTAGGGGATTTGGGGAAATGTGGTCAAGCACTCAAGTAGCTGCATTCACCACTCATCCTCGTATGAGCATCCGAGGTGGAGTTCCACAGGATGCCCATCAGAGACCTGCACGCTCCAAAGGCTTTCAGAGCTTTTGGAGCAGCTCATACTTAAAACAGTCACTTCAAGGAATGTTAATGCAGCACTTCTGGCCCACACAGGAGGACATCCTCTCCTCAAACTGCTTCCAACAGCACTGCAAAGTCCTCAGCGAGGAAGGTGGCATCAGCACCCTGCAGAGCTTTCCCCACAGTGAGGGCTGCAGATCACTTTTTTGGCTATAAAATGGGAACTTACTTCCCAGCCTGAAAAAATGCTGGGCTGTCATTGCATTCATCGCCTCGGGAAGTGCTCTCAAAGCTGGGCCATCTCCTGGAACTCTACACTTCCCACTGAAAACTTTTTATCACTTTATGAGCCAGAGAAATGAAAACCAAATCTGTCAGCATTTGGGAAATAAAGGGAAATTCGCACAAAGGGAAGGGCAGGATAAAACTAGCTCCTACTGCAAGGGCTTAGTCCTTGGTGGCACCACACTTGTGAAACACACAGGGCTCAGCTCAAGTTGGTCCAGACAAGGTGGCTGCCTTCATCCTTCCCTGAGCTCTTCTTGGCACAGCACTGGGGAAGAAGGAGAGTGCTCTTGGAAAGCTATAAACCATCCCTGTCACCCGAGCTCAGCCTGGAGGCTGCCACAGGCTGCTGCCTCACCTCTGGCTGCCGGAGAAGTTCTCATGCTTCAAACACTCCCGCAAAAAAATGAAATATAAGATGTGACTTGGGCAACTTTGCTTGCCAACTCACCCACAAGCTTTGGACCAGGCAACAGCATCTGCATCCACCTGGCAACTCTCGAGTGCAGGCATGGAGGGGTGGCCAAGCTGCTTGGATGCCCCCAAGGCACGGATCCCAGCGGGGTTTCCAAGCTCCATGTTCGGGCCGGTGCCCCCTTGCATTCCTGCAGTGACACGATGTCACCACCATGCCCTTGGCTTCCCCCGGCCAGTTTGCAGCAGTGCCACCATTAACAGCTCCTCGGGCTCCTGGCCCTGGCTCCCCCAGCTCCCCCAGATCCCAGTACCTCTCTGTCCCCATGTCTGGAAGCAGCCAGGGCTGAGCCACAGCTAACCCAGGATATCTCCCTGCCCCTCTCCTCCACAGCCCCCCACCCTGCCTGCAGTTGCAGAACACCCCATCCCACGTGGTGGCAGTGCCAGCACAGGCTGTGCTGTCCCCCTCCCTGCCATGGGGACATTTTGCAGGGGTCCGTGACATTACCCAGAGTCCCCACGGCCCCGCCAGCACAGGGTGGGGGTGCCAATGAGACCAAGTCTGCAGCAGTTCTTTACAACAAGGTTTTATTTTTCTTTCCTTTTGACAAAAAACATTGAGGAGTTGTACATTGTTGGTGGTCAGCTCGGTTCCCCGTTTGGGTCCAAACGAGCAGGTTATGTTACAACGTCCCGCCCCAGAGCCTGGGGGATGAAGGCAGAGCATCTCCCACACACCCTCCCACAGTCCCAGGAGACCCCAGCCCCACACCTGGGGGGCTCTGCCATCCAAAGCCTCCTGGGGGACAGGAGGATGGTGCTGGGACAGCCAGCCTGGAGGGGACAGCGGGGCTCAGTGTGCCAGGGCTGCCACACCTCCTCGCACACCCACCACAGCCCCCTCCCCACCCCACCCCCCCCCGGAGATTTGCAGGGCTTTGAGTCCAGTCCCAGCACCAAACTGGGAACCAGTTGCATGCTACTGGTGAGCTCCTGCCTGGGCAGGGCATGTCCTATGCAGGCAGAGGTTGAAACACATCCCCCCCTCCCCATCCTGCCTCCCGTGGCCCAGCAGGGCCAGCAGCCACCGACGGCGAGAGCAGTGGCACAGCCTCGATGTCCGGGAAGCTGGGGAAATGTCCAAAAATCCGCAGAGGACAGGTTGTACAGCAGCAAAGCCGAGTCCGGCGCCTTGAAAAGCAAGGCACAGGCTGCAATGGTGCCTTGGGGCTGGTTTGCCTCCCCCCGGGCACAGTCCTTCCCGCGGGTCTCCTGGGGGTTGTTTTTGGTTTCAGAGACGCGCTGTGGAGCTGCCGCCTTGTCCCCGCGGGTCCCTGCCTGTCCCCCACACCGCGGGAGCAGCGCTGTGGCTGCAGAGAGGCAGAAACGGGGCGTTTTCGCACCCTTTCCGGGTAAAAAGGGGCTCTGTTTTGTTCCACGCGGTTTCTGTACGTTAGTTAAACACGGGGCTGACACATGCCAAAAAAGCTCAGGTTCGGGCACCGCAGCCCGGTGGCAGCGCTGGCGCGCCCCGGGGCTGTGCCCCACCCCGTGCCGCCGCTGTGGAGCATCACCAACACCCGCTCGCTGGCCCCATGCCGGGGCTGAGGAAAGAAAAGCGCCCAAAAAAGCTCGAAATCCGCATGAAACGTGCCCCCGCTTCGAGAGCATCGCTGCCTCCCTCCCACCCGCCAGGCACAGACACAAAAAGCCGCCTCCTCCCCTCCCCGCGGGCTCTTACTCAGAGCCCGGCGCATTGTCAGACACCTTTCCGCATTTAGAAGGAGACGATACCGACACCTATATTTAGAGCAGGTTCGGCATCGCCTTCCCCGGCCCCCAGCAGCACCGCGTCCCTGGTCCCCCGGCCCCCGCCACCCCACGCTGCCCGCCGGACCCGGCTCTCCCAAATTCTGCCACGCGGAGCAAACGCTCCGGAAGCTTTAGGGTGAAGCAACAAACTGCTCACGGGTGGCTGGAAAGGAACAGGTGATGCCCGTGTCCCCAGCCAGCACCGGGGACCTTCCCCAAGGCTGCGTGGGACATGGGAGCAGAGAGGGGGGATGCGGGAGCCAAAGCCATGGAGAGGTCTGCCTGTGGAATTTTTGGATCCCTGGGCAGGTGGAAGTGTCTTATTGGGAAGCAGCAGGGGCAGCAGAGGTGCCCCCCTACCATCAGGGACCACTGGAGGCAGGAGGAGCTTTGGGCCCTGTAATGGGTGCACAGAGGGCACTTTGACCATTAAACCAGGGGGTCTGGTCCATGCACGAGCCCTGGAGCAGGAAGCCTTCAGAGCCACTGGGATTTGCTTCTCACAAAGCAGAGCTCCTTCGGGGGAGCTCACAAAGCAATCAGGCTGATCTGCACATGCAGGAGCAGGGCAGTTTGTGCATCTTTTGGTCAGGAGAAGACGTGAGCGATCCAGGACCAAAGCAAAGCCTGGCCAGAGCTGCTGCTCAGCTGCACAGCAGCCCCAAGGAACCAGACCACAACAACCTGCAGCAAAGCAAAGCCATGGGCAGGAGGAAGGGCAGGAGGAAGGGCTGTGCTGCCTTTACCTGCCCATCCCCACGTCCCATCTCCACACGCGGCCTCCATGCCTGGTCCAAAGGCACCGAGCATCCCCCAGCCCACAGAGCAAGCTTTTCCCTGAGGCTCCAAGGGCACAGCACCCTGCAGCTCCCCAGGACCATGCTCAGGCTGATGACAGACACAACTCACAGCAGAAACACACCACTAGTCACCAGGGTGAGCCACCCAGCACCACAGGCCACCAGCAACACCTCCCCGAGCTGGCAGGCACAGCACTGCACCCGCAGCACGGCTCGTTGAGAGCTGACAGCACATAATTAACAGACTAATTACTGACTGGCCCTGGAAGGGGGGCCCTGCTCTGCATTTTCAGTGCCTGCAGGAGGGCTCAGCCACCCTGCTCATGCCCTGGACAATGCTCCTTCCCAAAGTCCCCCCAGCTCTTGGACACCCACCTGCTCCCACAGCGGGGCCACAGGGTTGGCACACCCGGCCCCCCATGGCAGCCCTTCTCCAAAGGGGTGCCAGGCCCCAGGAGAGGGCAGAGGCCGTGGCTGCAAGGGAAACTGAGGCAGGGCTGGTGCCAAAGCCGGATGCATCTGCCTGGAGGACAGATCTCACATCATGCACTCACAACATCATCACTCCCCTGCGGACACGGATATCTTCTTTCCCTGGGAAAACAAGCAAAGAGGCCTCTGAGAGGTTTGCCATCACCCCCTCGGCACTGCTGGTGCCAAGCGAGCTGTACTCCCAGGGACAGCCCTGTCCTCATCCCTTGGGCATCCCACTCCTGCAGGCACTGAGCTGCCCGAGGAGCCCTCACCACAGCCATCTCTAACAGGGAAAATGCAATTCCCACCGCTGGAAACGCCTGGGAGAGGGAGCAAGGTGACATTCCCAGTGCTCTGCACAGCAGTCCCCCTGGGGAGGCTCGGTCCTGCCCCCACCAAAGCAGGGCACAGGCAGCAGGAGCCCCAGGGGGCTCCCCAGCATTGTCAGATGATTAAAACAAATCTATGTATGTGTATATCTTTATATATACAGCATATAAATATATATACACACACACCCCCCGTATATACACACACAGGCACACCTAGAGTTCTCCGTATATAAATAAATATATGTCAGTGGGAGACAGGATACATTCGGCAGCACTGAGCCCCCCAGCCCCCAGTACAAACCAGTTTTGCCCCCTCTGGCAGCCAGAGCTGCTCTGGTCTGTCCGGGCGCATGCCAAGCCCTCACCTCCAGACCCCGCCATTGCACCTTGCCCCTTCTCCAGGCAGCTTGAGACCCTCAGGGAGGGAAATTCAAAGCCACAGCAGCACAAGCCCAAGCGACAGAGCAGAGGGGGTCCCTTGCATCCCTTTGCTGGGACTCTCCGGCCACAGGGAGCAGAAAACCATCGGGATGAGCTTTCCCGGGGATCCCTCTTGGGGCGGGGAGCAGGGCTGCGGCCGGGGCGGGCTCTCCCTTGTCCCCCGGCACACGACCCCGGCCTAGCTGCTCCGCCGCCCATCAAATGCTTCTCTGTGCAGAAAAAAAAAGTGATAGTAATAAATGAAAGTCGACAGATTTTAATTTTTTTTTTGCACAAAGTTTTTTTTTTCCCCGTTGCTTTTCTTTTTTCTTGGGTTTTTTGTTTGTTTGTTTGTTTGTTTCCCTTTTCCTTCCCCCTCCGTTCCGGTCGGTTTGGGGTGGGTTTGTTTGTATTGTCGTCGTTGTTTTTTCCTCTTTCTCCCCCTGCGTTGGTTTCATTTTTTTTTTTTTTTTTTTTTAGTTTCATTCCCAGGCGTGGCGAAGAGCATGCATTGGAGAAGGGCAGGGCGGGGGGGCAGCCGAGGTGGGGTCGGGTGGCGGGTTGCGCGGGTGGGGGGCAGCTTCTAGCACTTGTCGTCTTCCTCGGTGTCGCTGAGCACGTCGATGCTGGCCCCGCACATGACGCCCTGCGCTGCCCCTCGCCGCCGCCGCCGGTAGTGCCCGTTCGGCATCTGCCAGCTGTGCCGCAGCGGCGGCGCCGAGCCGATGGTGTTGGAGCGGCCGAGGCTGGTGGCCACGGCCGCCTCGAAGGTGAGCGTCTCCTCCTCACCGCAGTCTGAGGCGTGCGAGTCGTCGTGCAGCGCCAGGTAGGGCTCCGAGATGTAGCGCTGCGGCGTGGACTGCCGGCTCTGCTTCCCCGCCGGGGAGCTGGAAGACTCGGCCGGGCCGGCCGTGTTGGGATCCAGGGTGGAGGAGAGCAGCGGCGAGCCCCCCTCGCTCTCGTCGGCGGGAGGAGAGGTGTCCCCGGCGTGCCGCAGCATGGAGGCGTAGGACAGGAGGGGACGCGGCTTGGGGGGCACCGGCGGCAGCTGGCGGCGGCCTCGCCGGGGCGTGCTGGTGTCCGAGATGGAGGGGATGGAGCTTTCGCTCAGGGAGCCCATGCCCTGCAACGCACCGGGACACGCTGGGGAATGCAGGCAGCACCACACCACACCTTCCCCCCCTCCCCAGGCTCCCGTGGAATCCCGTCCTGAAAGGGTGATTCTGCCCCTCGTCTGCTGAGGGCAGAGCTCAGCGTGGTCTGCAGCCTCCTCACAAAGGCAAGCACACGGGCAGGCACTGATCTCTGCCGTGCCCAGGGACAGGACCCCAGGGAACAGCGTGAAGCTGTGTCAGGGGAGGTTTAGGTGGGGTACCAGGAGAAAGTGCTTCACCCAGAGGAAAAGGCTCCCCAGGGGAATGGTCAGAGCACCGAGACCGACGGAGCTCAAGACACGTCCAGACAATGCTCTCGGGCACATGGTGGGATTCTTGGGGCTGTCCTGTTCAGGGACAAGGGTTGGACTCCGTGATCCTTGTGTGCTCTGTTCCAACTCAGGATATTCTATCATTCCATGCTCTTGACGGTCAAAACAAAAAGCACTCCCAAACCCGCTGCTGGCCTCTGCTGCTCTCCATGGGTGGCATCTCCATGGGTCGGCTCAAGCTCACTCAAGCACTGGCACCTCCAGGCTCCTGTAGCTGGGACACCTTGCCCTTGGCAGGAAAGGGATGCCACCGGGGCAGGAGGCTCAGCATGAGACCCAACCCTGTCCCCAAATGCTCTGCAGGGTGCCCGAGCAGCCTCAACCTGCGCAGCTCAGGGGAGACACAGAGATGCCACCACCAGGAGACGGGACAGTTCCGAGCTCCCAGAACTGGGGCTTATCTTCCCCGTTTTGGCAAGGATCTTTTTCCATGCTTCCCTTTATGCTCGGGAAGGGATCTCCATCACCCACCTGCCTGCTGGGTGTCTGTGACCTGCCCTCGCTGGGTGACCGGGACTCGCGCCGCCGCTCCGGCGACTCCTCCTGTGCCTGGGGACTCCTCTCCTCGGAGTTGCAGCGGGAGATGTCAGGGGACAGCAGGTGCTTGCGCTCTTTGGATCGGCCCCGCTCCCTGCCCGAGCGGTGCCCCTCGGACCGGTGGCCTGCAGGACACCCGCGTCAGTCCCGCCATGCCCTCTGCAGCAGCAGGGAGCGCTCCGCTGGAGGGTTTCTGGGGGACTTCTTGGGCTCACCCGAGTCAGCGTTGAGGCGCCGGGCAGACAGCTGGAGTGAGGAGTGGTAGCTGCGCCGGCGGGACTTGTAGGTGTTGTCGCTGCTGCGCTCCATGGAGAACTCGTCCAGCCAGGAGCTGTTGGGCCGCTTGTCCCGGATGGTGGAGAACGATCTCCTCATGGAGCTGGTGTCTGTCACCACCTGCAAGCAACCCCGGCCAGCCGGGGACAGCGTTAGCACCAGACAGGGCTGGGCATCAAGAATGATCCACCACGGGGATCACCACCCCGTGGGATGGGGAAATTCGGGGTGGGGGGCAGCCAGCTTGAGAACAGCCCCCCCAGATAATCTCTGCACAGATCAGGGGTGGGAGGAAAGTGGGATTCAGCCTTGGAGCTCGTCTGCTCCCCCCCTTCCCCAGACGGCTGGAGCTGCGCTGCACAAGCGGATCCAGGGGCTGGGGGGAGAGCAGCAGCACCTCCCGCTGTCTGTGGGGACACGGGGGGTACCAGACCACTGCCCCCCAGGCTGCCTCCCCACCAGGGTCAAGAGGAGCAATCATTGAAAAGATTGTCGGCAGAGGGGGGTGCCCCTTGCTCTGTGTTCATTTTTCCAGCTGCCACCACTTTTCCACATGTCTCCCTACTCTTCCTTTATTCCCACATCCCCATCCCTTTCCCCTGCACTCATTCCCTATCTCCTCACTCACGCTGTTGTTTTACCCTCCCTTTCCTTTTCTTTCTCCCTGCCATGCTTGTCCTTCCTACCTTCTCCCCTCGTTACACCCTGTGTTTTCACATGTTATGGGAAAAACATCACCTCCTTCCATACTTCCTTTGCTTAATTCTAGCAGCTCTTTGCCACTGCAGCCTCAGGCTGTTCTCCATCTCCTCTCACCCTTCCTGCTCCCATCCCCTCCTTCTGGTCATCTCCTTTGCTGCTGAATGGCCAAGAAAGCCCATGATACAAATCCTCCCTTTGTCTTCACAGCCCCCCAAAGTGCCACACCAGGATTTGGTGCCTGCACCAAGGTGAGAAAGCAGACCCAGAGACTTCACAACAACATCAAACTCCCCAGAAAACATCTGCGTCTTGGGGGAGGCTGAGCACAGGACAGAACAACAGAGAAACCAGGCAGACAGATGAGGAGGTGAGATGTGGCCTGGGTTCCCCTGGACAGACAGAGAAGTGCACGTGTTGGGACAATGGGAAAGGACGGAGAAGGCGTTTCATCACCTGTAGTCATCTGACAGCTGGGCTGGGGCTCCTCAAACCTCAGCCAGTGCCAGGGCCGGAGGAAAGGAGGGGGTGTCCCCCCGTGGGGAGAACCTGCCGCCTCCCGGCGTGGTCCTGGACCTCCCCCATGAGCCAGGAGATGGATCCCCCAGGCTGCTCTCTGCTGCCAGTCTCCCCCTTGTAGGGCAACAGCAGCTCTCCTACTTGTGCAGCACCCAAAGCAGGGGAGAAGCTCCGATATCAGGGTGCTGGGGCTCAGCACAGAGAGAAGCCCCAGCGTTAACTGGCAGGCTTTGATCAGACCCGGCACCTGTGGGGGCTTTGCTTGGTTTTACCTGGGGATCCACAGTGAGACGAGGCATGGAGGAGGCCCTCCCAGAGACAGCGTGGTCCTGAGTGTCCACGGGAAGGTAGCTGCCACGGTTAGAGGGCTGCACTCTTTGAAACTCCCTAACCTCTGGCTCCTGGAAATAAACACACAGCCAAGCTCTTGGGACGGGCTTGGAACAGGGCAGCGCGCTGCCTCGGCCCTCTTGGCAGGGGACAGCCCTGCTTGCTCAGCCAGGGGCAGAATTTAAGTTGGGCAAAAACAGGAGGTAAAACACTGGCACAGGTTGCCCAGAGAGGTGGTGGATTCTCCCTTCCCTGGAAGTCTTCAAGGCCAGGTTGGATGGGGCCCTGAGCAACCTGATCTGGTTGAAGATGTTCCTGCCCATGGCAGGAGGGTTGGAACCAGATGAGCTTTAAAAGCTCCCTTCCAACCCAAACTATTTGATGATTCTATGAAAAGCAGAGTCTAAGCCATTAGAATTCATCACATTGCCACTGAAAAGTACTCTCCAATTCACAGTCCCCAGGTGAGCCCTGATATGGTGCTCCAGGCTTGCCTGATGGCCAGCTGCCCTTGCACCTCTACAGGGGCAGTGGAAACCCTGCCTGGGTCTGGGGACACCCTGACTGCCCAGGGTTTAACTCCTTCTTTTGCCAGGAGGGGACAAATGGACGGGATTTTGTCTCTGACCCTGCTTCAAAAGCTTCCCTGTTGAAAGAGCCCATAGGACTTCCATCCTTTGGTTAATTCCCAGGTTTTAGGGGACGCTGTGGATGTTCATGTTCACTCACGGCGTCGAGGAGGTGGGCACAGAGTGACCCTGGAGGTCACTAGAAGGTGACTTTATGGGGGCAGGGGGAGTCTCACCTGCCAGCTCTCCACGTGGCCGGGGTGGCCGAGGCAGGGGACGCCTGCCTGTGTCATGCACAGGTGACACAGAGCTACAGACCCTGGGGACACGGACTGGGCTGGGGACGACACTGCGTCGGGTGGTGCAGGAATGCACACGCAGACATGGAGATATAGAGATGTGTGATATATATAGATGTGTGATATATATAAATATGTGATATATATATATACACACACAGACAGACAGGCCAACACGTGTGTGAGGCCGGAGAGGGCCGCTCCTGCTGGAGACATTTGACAGCTCGGTTGGGGCACTGGGGACACCAGCACTGACAACAAAATGGACACGAATCCGAAAACATCAGATACCATCACTCAGCACGGGGTAACCCACTGACATGAGTGCTCAGTGGCAAAAATAGCCTGTGGAGAGAAGGATATTTTACTGCAGGACATTGGTCATGCCTCTCGCCCCAAAAGCACTCGTGCTGCCAGGCCCCGTGGATCAGGGCAGGTCCAGGGATGGCTGTGTCCCCAGTGCCAGAGGCGAGGGGCAGAGCCCCAGCTGGAGGACATCCAGGGATATTTGTCCCCTGTTTTGGATCTGTGCCTGAGCCAGCAGCTGCCATCCCTGTGCTGTGCTCACTCCCCACCTCCCTGTGCCCACCAGCATCCGTGCTGGGCCTGCAGAGGAGCAGTGCATGACTTTACCAGAGACTGGTGCTCCTGGAACTGCTCCTGGGCCGGATCCATGCACGCCAGCTGGAAGATCTCCTGTGGCGAGAGCGGGCTCAGCGAGGGGAACCCTCCTCGGCTGCTCCTGCAAACACAGCCCAACTTCAGGGAGGCCACGAGCCGGGTGCTGCCATCCCTGGGATCACCTCTCAAGCAGCTCAGAGCTGGGCAGCCCTGTGCCTGCCCCTCCACGCTGTTGAGACCCCAATGTTTGAGACAGACATCATGTTCCCTGGAAAGCTCAAGTGGTGCCCCTAGGCAGGAGAGGACACCAGTGCCCTGCAGCAGCAGTGGGACATCCCAAGAACAGTGACAGAAGCCCTTATCACCTCATTCCCATCAGCCAGGGTGCTGGAATCCACCACTGGCCCTGCACTGCTCAACAGCTCCTGGGGTTCAGCTTCACCCCCAGGTGAAGAGTGCCAGGATGATCCTGCAGGAGGAGCATCCACAGACCCCTGGCCAACCCCTTTTGCCCCCTTGGCTGCTGCTGGTGATGCTGACACACACCAGCAGGTACCTGGAATCCTGCAAATGCTTTGTGCCAGGAGATTTCTCCCTGTTCCCAGCAGCAATTTAACCCTCTCTGCAGCCCAGTGCCAGCTCCAGGAAGGAAAGAAGGGCTGCAGGAGCAGAAAAGTGACAGGCAGTACTCACAGGCCCGAGAGGGTGTCCTGCTGGAGGTACGGCAGAGCCTTGGCGTTGGAGATGATTTCCTGTGGCAGAGAGGATGGCTCCATGCGCTGGAACATGGGGGCATTTTTCTGCATTGGAGAAAGGAAACGTGGATGAACATTCAGTGCTTCCCCAGCCAGGCTCCCACCACTCAGGAAGAGGACACCGTGCTCATGTCCCCTGTCAGGGACTGAGGATGATCACAGACCCCAAGCCCCGACCTGCACCACTGTTTTCATCCCAGCTGGCTGCATGTTTGGGTTGGGAGGTGGTGGGAAGCAGAGAGGGTGATCGGAATGTCCCCGTCCTGCCCTGGCTGAGCCTCACCTGCTCCTCCAGCTGCTGCCGCTGCTTCTTCGCCTTGCTCTGCTTGTAGTAATCCATGATCATCATGGCTGCATATATTTTCCCAACAGTCAGGTCAGAGGCTGGGAGCATGAGAGGGAACAAAACGGGGTCACTTCTCTCGCAAGAGAAGGCACCAGCGTGGGTCTTGGGAGGAGCCCTGCTCTGGGACACCCTGGTGACCCTCAAACTCTCCTCACCGTTCCACAGGTAAGAGAGCTGAGCATCCAGACACTCCCCACAGGGATGAAATAGATGAAGATGGCTTGAAATCATCATCCTAAGCCACCAGGGCACACATCCTCATCATATCATCAGGTGTGCCCAGCCTCCCTCCCCGCTGTGCTCCAGAGAGGATTTACAGGAGACTGTGGCTTTGGCAGGAGTAGATCCCTGCAAACTGGGGGGTGTTCCAGAGAGTTCCCAAGCAGCCAAGCAGAACAAGGCAGGACAAACCCTTTCACCAATTCTCCCCGAGCTGGGGATGGGTCTGGCCAGTCCCCACCTCCTTTTGGGAAGAAGCTGCTGTGGGATGAGGAGGATCTGGAAGCAATGACAGCCCCCTCAGAGACTCACTTTTTGGCATGGGTACCAACAGGTCAAGCATCTTCTGGGACAGGTGAGGCCAAATGGTCAGGATCTCCTTTTGAAGCTCGGAGTCCAGCTGCTGCCAATCTGCACCACCTTCAACAGCAGGGAGCAAAAATGGCACACACATATCAAACCTAGGCACAAGGGTCCAGCCAACCCCCCTTTCCCATCCTGAAGCGGGGTTTCATCTCAGTATCCATCTCTCTGGGCTGGCAGGGCCATCTTGCATCAGTGAGCCTGGTCTCCTGCTCCCACAGGGAAACTTTCCTACCATCCTTTCCATCTGTGCCTCCATCTCCCCATCCCCTGCCCTCCCACTCAAAGCTGCCACCTTCAAGCTTGCCTTGGGTCCTTCTCTGCAGCTCCAATCCTACTCCAGCCCACACACACCTGCTGCTGCCCCACTTTCTTTTTGCTGGTGAGCAGATCATGTGCTGGTGGAAGAGCAGCTCTGCTTGGCAAATCCTGAAGTGCTCGGCGAGGCTGTGCACAGAGAGCAGAGCTCTCTGGACAGGGGCCTGCCAAGCTCTGGAAGCCCCAGGATCATCAGAAGCTGTCTGAGTGCCCCTTGAGAGTCACTCAAGCACAGGGCAATTTGGGTGAGCTGTAGGAGATCCAGGTTCAAATCTCTGCTTTGTCTAGAGGGGCTTGAACCCATCATTGTTGTCTGAGCACTGGGCTTTGGACGCTATCTTGCCCTGGGTTGGGTTTTCTTCCAATGGTTGAGCTGTTCCTAGGGGATGTTTTATTGAAAATGCCATGTTTCTGCAGGAAGTTTTTGATCTGATGAATCACAGCCTTTCCAGCAGCAACAACAAAGCAGGTTTTCCTGCTCTGAACATTTTATCTTCCCTGAGACAGAGAGAGGTTTCTTTTCCCCACAGCCTAAGGAAGAAGCCAAGCACATATTTTCCATCTTTGGCTTGGCTTTTTACATGGGGAGGAAGGGGAATTCTCTCTCTCTCCCCTCCATTACACAGTGGACATCAAGCTGTTTCTTTTCTCTAGAAACAGCTTCTGCTGAAGAATTCTCTACCTCTTCCCTAAAAGAAATAGTGGTTTGGTTTTTTTTAAAAAAAAAGGAAGTGGCAGAACTTTGCCTGTTCAAGGTGCTTGCTCCCATCCGTGTGCATCCAGGCTGTGTGCAGTCAATCCCAAATTAGCTGTGAGGTCCTCAGCCCAGCCAAAGAAAAAGGGACTTTTTACAGGGTGATAGGACAAGGAGGAATGTAAGCTGAGTGAGGGTAGATTGAGATTGGGTATTAGGAAGAAATTCAGAAGGTGGTGAGGCCCTGGAACAGATTGCCCCAGAGAAGCTGCGGATGCCCCATCCCTGGAAGTGTTCAAGCCCAGGCTGGATGGCTGGTGGAAGGTGTCCCAGCCCACGGCAGGGGGGCGGAACAGGATGATCTCTAAGGCTCTTTCCAACACAAACCACCCTGGGATTCTACAAAAGGACGATGCAACCCTGCTGGCTCCCCTCCCCTCCCTGCCACAGCCGTTACCTTTGGCAATTTTGATGTCCAAGGCCGTGCGGATCAGGGCCATGAGGGTGGAGGTGAAGTGGACTGTCATGTCCTCGGCCACGGGCATGTTCATCAGCACCAGTCTCTGCGCAAGAGAGAGAAGAAAACAGCGGACGGAAAACAATATCGAAAAACACATCGACCAGGCTGGAGGAAAAGAAATTAAACATTAAACAAAAAGGGGGGGGGAAAAAAAGAATCGAAATTAAAATAAAAAATAAAAAAAAAAAAATAAAAAGCAACAAAGAGTGTCAAAACAGCACAGCCAAAAAAGAAGGGCAAGGATCATCCCACCGGCCCCCCCCTCCCCGGCTCCTTCCACCCCAGGACACCGGCTCACTGCCTTCCAGGGCTCCTCCTGCGCCCCAGGAACGGCCCCTGAGCCCCCTTCCCCACGGCTGCCACAGCACCCCCTGGCACTTTTGGGAAGACACACCTGCTCCATCAGGGATGCGGGCATGTGGGATGTGCGGGAAGGGGAGACGGGCTCAGGTTTCCGTTCCCGGCTGGTTTGGCTTTCCAGCTCTCAACCCTTCCCGCCTGGGGCAGGGGAGAGGAGGGTCCCTAACCTTCAGGGACTTGAGATGGGCTGGATTCCTCTAGCATGCTACATCCTGGCACTCCCTTTTTTGCGTCTTTCAGAGATGAAGTTTGCCAGCACATGCAGGGGGGTCCAAATTATCCATGGGTGGGGAAGGGAAAGGAAGGGGAGGGGAGGGTGGACAAAGTGCAGAAGGAAAGAGAAAAGGGCAACCAAGGCAGGTTAGACACGCCATGCTCCTTTCCCACCCTGGGCAGGCGGGGTGCAAACCGAAGTGACCAGATCCACTTTCCAGAGAGTATATTTTGCTTTATGAATACCTTGGGTCAGCCCTTCCCTGCCCATTCCTTTTCACCCAGCTTCTCATCTCCCTTTTCTGCTTTCAAGCCTCCCTTTTTCCCCCTGGAAAAGTGTGGTGGTGGATGTATGCTTGTGAGAGCAAACACGTGAGAGCCAGAGGAGGCTGGAAGCACGTTTGGAAGCGTGCAGGAATCCCTTCGTGCTAGCCCTGCTACAAGGCCAAGAAAAACCCTAATTTCCTCCTGGAGAACAGATCCTCCTGTAGCTCTGGGTCCTGTCCTGGCAGCTGCTGCCTTCAGGAAGCCACGCAGCTCCCACGGCACTTCCTCCAGGGTTTCCCATGCTCCTGATCCATGCCTGCACAGCTGGGACCAGACTGACAGCCACCACTGCGGGTGGGACAACTCAGAGCTGCCCTTGGAAGGGCCCTGGCTTTGCCTTGCACAAGCCATCCCTGGGATAGCCCCTGCTGATGGTCCTGGCTCCTCACGCACACAACAGGCCTGTTCCTATGGGATTTGGGATTTGTCCCCACTGCCCACCTGCTTCCCATCTCCACAGGTTTCTGCACCAGCTGGGATCAGGATGGTTCCAACCCCCTGGGGATGAACTCCCAAGGACACCTCACTCTCCTAACTGTGCTACGGGGTTGCTCCTCACCTCACCTCATCTCCTCCAGCCCTCCCACTTCCACACTACTGCTGATCCTGCCCCTCCTTTTCCCCAGGAGCTAGCTGCAAGTGACCACGGCAGCGTCACGTGCGTGGGCAGTGGAGGCCAGCCAGCGTGGCCAGGGCTCCTGTGGGCACAGCGGGCTCCCCAGGAGTGAGCCAAACACAGGTTGGACACCCCAAGAACTCCCCGGCTTCCCCGGTCCCACCTCCCGCAGGTGCCCCGGCTCCTGCTCGGCTCTAACCCCCAGAGAAGGAAGGGTTGATCTACCTTATAGGCCACTTTGGAAGGACATCTCTTGCCGAGGCCTAGCGGTGGTGACATAAGAGTCAGCATTTCATACATCTCAGTGTAATGGATTCGGCCACTGCTCATGGAGGGGGGAAGGGGAAGGGAGGGAGATGCAGAGAGAGGAGGCATTCCCGGAGAGCGGAAAAACGTACAAACGAAAAATAGTACAGGAAAAAACAGGAGAGAAAAAAAACAAAACAAAACAAAAAACAAACGGACAAACAGGAAAAGAACAGGAAACCCGTTAATCAAGGCAAATCATACATGAGAGACTGTCCTGATGTGGATTTATAGCACTGCTCACACAGACCCAGGAATGCTGGCAGAAAGCAACTCACCCCTCTCCTCTCTGCTGCTGGCCTCAAGCGCCTGTCTCGCTACCAGCCTGGGACGACTCCTCTGGTCTCAACCCCTCTCCTAAAGCCCTCCAGCAGCCCCCACCTCGTCCCACAGGTTCCAGGGCTGTGTGCAAGTGGTATAAATCAGATACACGGCACTCGAGCCATGGGTTATTTGAGATAAGGGTGGTTTGCACCACGGTGCTCTGTGGCCTCCGGAGCGTCTTCCCTCCCGGGGGGGTGCCTGGTATTGCTTGGCATGGCCACCTAACCCATAGCCAAAGGCTGTGTATCCCCAGCTCGTGGGGTCTATGCAATTGGGAGGCAGCATCTTGCATAGAAGGCAGTGGGCCAGGGTCACTTGTCAAAGGAAGATGCCCAGTTGCTTCCGTCTGGCTCTGCGGATGGACCACTTTCCCACCATGCACCAGTGCAAAAGGCATGCTGAATCGGCTGGAAAAAAAAAACCGGGAGGAAAAGTTGGGCATGCCATGCTCCCGCCCTGGCTCTCTCCCACATGCGGCTGCAAGTTCCACCAGGTTGGAGTTTAAAGAGTCTCAGCAGAGGCAGCTGTTTGGGCCTTCCAACATTGGGGTTTGTTTGGGTTTCCCAGGGGGAGCAGTTAGGGCGGGATCCCCCCCTCCCCTTGCGCTCCTCTGCTCCGTAAGGACCTGCCTGGGATGGCTGAGCAAAGAATGCCACCAAAAACGGGCCACCAGGGGCTGCCCTCTGCCAGGCTGGGGTAGCTGGGCTGTGTCTCCCTCTCTCTGCACGTCCACATCTCCCAGGGATTCTGGGCTTGGTCGCCTCTTCTTCCCCTCGTGCCAGGCTGCACTGCAAGGTTCAGGATGGTCAATGGGCCGGGGCAACCTCGTGACACCAAAGGCATCGACCCTCACTGCTGGGCAGCAGCCCATCCCTGTGAGGGAGGGCACAGCCAAAAAACTAAGCATCCCCACAGGATCTTGGCTTCTTCCCTAGAATGTGCTCAGAGCAGCGTGGAAAGGGGAGATGAGATCTCCTCTCCTCAGAGTCTGGAAGCAGCCCCCAGGTCAAAAAGGCCCCTAGCAAGATAAGCCCTGACATTTCAGATGTGAGAACAGAACTGGTGACAGGAGCTGTTTGGGGTGCAGGCACAGAGCGGGCTGGGCCAGTCACACCCAAAAGACGGTTGATAACAGCACTGGGGAATGATAAGCAGGATGATCAAGAGGAAATATCCAGGAGTCCACAAGCACCACCTTGGCAGAGCTGGATGCGCACCAACTCAGGGTGAGATGACTAAAATTTTCATGCATGAATTCAGTGCAAAAAAAGGAAGCAAGACAGTGATCTTCCAGCCATCCTTCCTGGTAGGGGGAGTTTTGGGGAACCCAGCACAAAACAGGCAGTGCCTTTCCTACTGAGAGTCTCCACACAATGAAGGAGGAATGGAGCCCACGAAAGGAAGACTTTGCCTCAGTGACCAAGACGGATCACATGAGAACTGCAGACTCTGCTGCTCCTCAGAGCAGAGATCCTGGAGCTTTCTGAGCAGCACAGCTGTGCCCAGACACCACTTCCCCACAGACTGATGCACAGGCAGGAACGTGGAATGACATCCCTCCAAGCAGGATGACTCCCAAGGGCTGGCCCAAGCACGGGCATGTCTGGGATGGGGGATGTGACCCATCCCTCCGTGTCTGGACAGAGGTGTGACCCATGGCTACAGCACAAGGTGGCCTGTAAAACCACCAGGGATTGATGGCGTGGCCCCAAGAGAAGCCTGTGAGTGGCAGGGGAGGAAATGTGAGAGACAGGACATCAGTCCTCCTGTGGTTAGGAAGTAAGTACTGTGCCACACAGGCTGTTAGGAAGGGAGCACCTGGAGTGCTGTGAGAGTAGATTCAGGAAGAGGTGATGTCCAAAAGTGATATTATCTGTGGAGCATTCACCTGACAGACAGGGCAGGCTCACTGAACTGAAAGGTGTGCAAGCTGACTTGGCATTTTGGGATCTGGCAAGATGCAGCAACCACATGGATTTTTTTTTTTTTTTTTTAATCTTTTGGGAATTGTTCCAGGGCAATAGCAACCCCTGAAAATTTCATGTTCTTGAAATATCTCCTGCAAAGGGAGAAGGAGACTGAGGTAACACAAGGTAGAGATGGGGATGGTCTCCCCCACATGACAAGAGAAGCTGTTCTCAGTACTCCTCGCTTGAGTTTATCCACCTTCACTGCTCTGCCCATCCACAGTCAGCAGAAATCCGATGGCTCTGAGACTCCCTCCTCCAAGGAAGCTCACAGGTACCCCTCTGAGCCCCAGGTGACCCATCTTAGGAGAGCAGCATCTGCCACGGAGCCCTGCTGAGAAGGGCTCACTGCTCCTCCTGTAGGTGTCTTCTGCCTGCAGGGACCTGGGCAAGCGTCCTCAGCCACACTTCCATCTTTTTCCAGGGATGCAGCAGCAGAGAAGAAAGAGCCCAAGGAGCCCTTCTTGGAACAGTTGAGCCATCCGAGATTCTTGCAAGAAATCTCCTGTTCCTAAACACATCTTCCTAAATGAGATGACCAATCATCCAGGCCTTATCTTCTTTGGGCTGCTTTGCCTATGGCAAAACCATCCCCACGTCCAGCTGTGGAGGGTGACAGAGCTGTTCCAGGGGTGTCAGCTGGAAGAAAAGCCTTTCTGATGTTTCCAGAGGGATGTGGTGACTACCCCACGCTGCAGCAAGGAACCCTCCTCCTCCTCCTCCTCTGCAGGGACAAGAGCAAGGGCTGGAGCTGTCTGAGTTCCCTGGTACACCCCAGATGCTGTGAGGGATGCAGAAGGAAGAGCAAGCTCTGTGATTCATCCCTTCGTGCCAAGGGCACAGACAAAGGTGTCATGGCACTTCAGAGAATGTGGCAGGTGCAGGATTTTGCTCAACTGTCACCCCAAAATAAAATCTAAAAAAACCCTTCAAGTCAGAGAGACACAAGGAGACCAAATTGCTGCCCTGGACTCATGGCCAGCAGCCAGGAACTGAGCTCAAGGGAGAGGAGCTGCCAAGCTCCAGAGGTGTGCCCTGGTGTCACCATCTCCCAGGCAGATCCAGAGAGCTTTGTGCAGCACTAGCAAGAGTCCTGCTCCTCAGAGACGTGGTTGTTTGTCCTCCAAAGTGCCACACTTGAGGACAGGGTTGTTGGGTACAGCACGGCGTCCCCCAGGGACAGGGGTCACCCTGGCCTCCTCATCCTCCCCCAGCCCCCACTGTCCAAAACAACAGTAAAGTTCCCAACGTCCTCCAGCCTTTGCTCCCTCCTTCCCTCCTGAGGAGCAAGCCCTCCCAAAATCCTCCTGTCCCACGTGAGGTGCTTTGAGAAGTCGAGCAGGGACAGTGGCACCTGGCGCCCCTCGGGGCTCTCTGCACCGGTGGGGCTGGCTGGGGGGCACAATTTGTCAAAACCCACCCCAGGAGGCTCTGAGCCCCCCTGGCCCCACTGATGCCTCCCCTGGAGGGGAACAGCTGCTGGCTCTGGGAGGCAGTGGACCTCTTTAAACTCGAAGGAAAGCAACGTCAGGGTTCCCTGGGGAGGCGCGGTGGCAGTGGAGCGGGGGAAGGAGGGGTGGATGGTGTGTCCCGTGGCCAGGTTGTGGCGGAGGACTGGGAGGCAAACCTTGCACGCCACCCTGTAGGGGCAGTTCTCTCCTAGGCCCAGAGGAGGCGAGATCACCCGTACTAATTTGTACATATCCTTATACGAGATCCTGCCGCTGCAAAGGAAGCACAGGTGGGTTAATAGGACACTGAGAGGGTGGAGGGGAGGATGGAGAGCTTAACGGGGGGGGATGCTGGGGCCATCTGTGGGGCAAGACCCCCAGCAGAGCACGGCTCTTCTCCTTCTGGCTCTGTCAGACCCAGAGAGGAGAAAGCTGTGAGCATCAGCTACTGCCTTTTGAGAGTTGGCTCATACCTCCTCACACTGTCCCATCTTCACCAGTTCTGGTGGTGGGCACCATCCCATGACCCTTCCTCATCGTGCCCCTGACCCCTGCGCCTGGTGGGAGAGGGCTGGGATTTTAGACGGGGTGAGCCTGCAGCTTGGTGGAGTTCTAACCCGGGGAGTTGTGCCCCGTCACATCACCAGAGCCCCTGTCCTCACACAGCCAGCTCTCTGAGACCCACGAGGTCCCAGCGAGACTGGCAGCTGAGCCACTTGTGCCTCCAAGATCTGGGGAACCTGAGACAGGGAGGGATAATGTGACCGGCTGGTGGCTGTGGCACCTGGGGCTCTCGAGTCCAGTCCTGCGCTCCGACCAGCAGCCCAGCTCTGCCGAGGGTGCACATTATTAGAAGCAAACCTTCCCAAACACACACACCCCCCTCTGCTCCCACAGAAGCACATCTGCCCAGAGCCGGTGCAGCCATCCCAGGATACGGCCGTATCCTCCCGCACCGCGGAAACAAGGAAGCAGCCGAGGCACAGAGCTGGCAGGAGGGGGTGCAGGATGCTGAGCTCCCCACTCTGCTCCAGCCCAGAGCCCTTCGGGAAGCGGGACCACGTGGGGTGGAAGTGCTGAGGTGCAGCTGCTGCAGCCTCCCGGGCATCCTTGGACAAGCTTGGAGGGAAACCACGCGGGGAGGCAAAGAGCGGCGTCACCGTCCTACCCAGCGCCTTTGCCTCCGGTTCCTTTCTCCTTGCTTTTCTCCCATCCCCTCTCCGTTGCTGAAGAACCAACCAGAACCCAACCACCTGGACAAACCCATCCCTGCTCCCCTGCTGGTGCTGGGTGTTCTCCCCACCAGAGCTCCACGTGTTGGGATGCAGTGGGAGTTGTTGGGATGTACTCACCCGTTCCTGGCCCGGCACCGGCGCCAGGGCTGCCACCACTGTCTCCCATGTCCCCTAACTACTGGCTACAAGCATGGCTTGCTCAGGAATCAGAGGGGCACATGGCTTGGACAGGACAGCTCGGGCTTATTTTAGTGGCTCCTGGACACCGAGGCCGCCATCGTGGGTGATGAGAGTGAATCGAGTGCCTGGTGTGAAGAAACCCTTCCCCAAGAGCCACCCCACAGTGAGGTGTTTCACCTCCTCTCCTTTCTCTGGTTGGAGCTGGTATAGGGCATTTAAAAAGCCCCTTCGTTGGAGCTGGTCTCCTGAGGGCAGGACACGGAGGTTAAGAGTCTCCAAAAGGAGCGTGTGGGGTTGCCAAGGCCAAGAGTTAAGATGGCACAGGCTCCCTGGCAGTGGTGGATCACAGCTCCAAAGAGTCCCTGGGCTCTGGAAGGGGCCACTCAGGGCACCCTGGTGGTGCTGGGGCTGAGTGAAGGGCAAGAACATTCCCAGAGCTGCCAAGGGTCCCCCATCACTTTAGGGATGCTTGGGACCATCCGAGGAGGAGGAGGAGATGTGGAGAGCAAGGCCTCTGCAGCAGCAGAGCCAAAATCTGGCCACCCAGGGTGTGTATGAGCCCTGTGAGCCCATTCCAGTGCTGGGAACAGGCGGCTGCCTCCAAATGGGAGGCCTGTTCTCCAAGGTCCTCATCAGCAAGGGCAGGAGGGCAGGAGCCAAAGCCCTCCTGTCTCCAGAGGGGTGAGTGGGCTGGCCAGCACAGAACACAGCTCCCCAAACACTCCCCAAACAATGTCCTCTGCAGGTGATTTGGCAGCAGCCCGGCAGGTCCCCACAGGTGGGAACAAGCCCCGCTCAGCCCTGCTCCTATCAGCAGCTGAGGGTGCTGGGGACCAAGGGATGGAGCCAGTCTGGAAAAGGCTCCCAGCTGGTGCATGGGGACGGGAAAGGAGGCTGAGAGGGATCTGGAGAGGAAGAGCAGGAATGTCCAGCACTCAGGATGAACACCCCATGGCAAACTGAACATCAGCCAAGACGCCTGTGCCACCAACCAGTGCAAGAACCAGCTGCTGCCCTTGTAGCCACCACGGGTGACAGCAGCACATGCCTGACTATCCCAGACATCACTGAGAACTACAGTTCCAGCAGGAGAACACAAGACCCTGGTTTAAAACCAGCTCTGAGGGGTTGCTTGGGAGAGAAGGAGCTGGCTACATACCACGCTGCTCGGTCATACTCTGCCCAGATCCGGACAAACTCATCCAGATGGTGAGGGCCCAGGATGGAGGAATCCCGTGTCAGGTATTCAAAGTTGTCCATGATGACTGCCACAAACAGGTTGAGCATCTAAATCAAAGGGGAAAAGGCAGAGAGAAAGGAAAGTGGGGGGAGGAGAGGGAGCAGAGAAGGGAAGGGAGAGAGAAGAGTGAGTGATTGTGGGCAGGGGATGGAAGATGGGTCTGGGGTGCTGACAACTGGGGTCCCCAGAGCCCTCAGAGGAGGTAGCTCACCAGGAAGGAGCAGAAGAAGATGAAGGACACAAAGTAAACGTAGGCCAGGTCAGTGCCGCAGCGCTCGTTCTCGTTCTGCCCGGACGTGGCCGTGGTGTCGGGCTCGCAGCCTTTGCCCTCCAGGCAGGACAGCATGATCTCCTGCCACGCCTCTCCGGTGGCACTCCTGCTCCCAACACAGCCCCGTCAGTAGCTCCTGGTGCCGCCAGTCAGGATGTTCTCCTGCCCCCAGGAGAAACCTCACCACCCCCTGCCCGAATTAAACACATCTCTGCAGAGGAAGATTTTCCACGGCTGCTCACCTGAAGAGGAGCATGAGGGAGCCCAGAAAGCTGCGGAAGTTGTTGTGCCGGTTAATGTGGCTTTCCTCATCCAGTTTGATATTGCCAAAAACCTACAGCAGGGAGAAAAAGGGCTCAAGCTCTTCAGGCAAGAGCTCGTCAGTCAGGGAAGCAGCTGCTTCGCGTTCACATTGCCATCCTTGAAAACATTCCAGGTCAGGTTGGACCTGGAATGAGCAGCCTGATCTAGCTGAAGATGTTCCTGCCATGGGGCTGGGCAAAGTGGCCTTTAAAGTCCCTTCCAACCCAAAGCAATCTCTGTCTGACTCTGTGATTGCACATAAAGTACCCCAGCAAACACAGGCTGGTGCACAGCCAGCGTGCCAAGGAGCTGGTGCCAGGCAGCCATCGGGGAAGGAGACTCTCCTCTCCTTGGCAGGGATTTGCTGTGGGTGGCAAAGGCTGCGAGAGGCTGAGCTACCATGGAAACAGGAGCACAGAGGGCCTGGGATCAGCTGAGTCCAACCATTCCGCATCCATCCCTCGATGGCTCCATCTGAGCACCACATGGCACCCAGCGACCCCAGCTACTCTGGAGGGGCAGGGACAAAGTCCCACCACCCTGGCTGGGCGCTGGGTCACAGTCCTGGATGCTCCCAGGAGCGTTTCCCTTGGTGGAGAAATGGTCAGTGATGCTGGGGTCAGGCATAGCACTGCCAACAGGGTAGGGAAGGGCTCAGGGAGGGAGGGACAGAGCCCACCATCCCCAGGGCCAAGAGAGGCAACAAAGATCAAACTATGGACAATATTCTAACAACAGCCCTCAGCCAAAGCTGTGGCAAGACATCCCGAACATTCGTAAAGTGCCTCAAATTGGAAAAATGTGCTGTTATTACTGTTAAATATTTATTCCCCTTTCCCTGAACCTAAAAATACACCAACTGCAGAGTGTATTTTCCCTGTACAGGTTTTTTGGAATGTGTAATTGTGGAATATTTTCTGCCTCCAGCTATTTTGCTCAAATAACGCCCACAGACTTTACTGCTTGGGGATTTGTTCACAATGGTGTTAAAAAAATTAAAAAAAAAAAAATTTTTAAAAAAATCTAATACTACCACCCGGCAGGGAGGGGGGCTGAGTCAGATGGCGGCTGTTTAGGAGAACACCTGGAGCCGGTGCCGAGGTGTGTAGGACAGGGTGGCAAAAACCAGCCATGGCACTGGGAGATCCTAAACAGCACAAGCCAGGGGCCTCTGTCACCCCAAAATCAGCTCCTGTCAGGTGCTGGGTACTGCGGCAGCTCATCGGGCAGCTCCACATCCCCAGTGCTTGTCGTCGAGGACTCTTTGTCACATCTCCAGCGTGGGATTTAGTCACAGCAGAGGCGAGCCAGCCCCACGGCACGTGCGGAGCTGAGGGGTTCAGCTCACGTGCCTCTTATTCACCAGCTGGAGCCTGCCAGGCTGACACCTCCCCGTGCCCTGCAGACCCCCAGCAGCTGGGAGGTCCTGGCAGGGCCCTAGATGCGAGCACCCAAACAGACCATCAGTGGTGCAGCTACAGGGACAAGATGGATGGCAGACACCCAGCCAAGTCCCCAAGGCCACGTCTCCAAAGGTACCAGTAGGGAAGGCAGCTGTGGAGCTTGACTGAACAAGCCCATGGCAGTTTCCCCAGGGCATGTGGCACTGCAGCTCCCAGAGAAGCTGTTCCATCCTCGGCACCTTCCTGGCATTGCGAGTGGGCACAGCAGCACCGACAGGCAGGCACAGGGCTCGCTCCTGTGTGCAAGGCTGGGGACACGCTGGTGTCACCGTCTGTGCCAGAGGGTCGCACACGGACACATCTGTCTCACCTGCATCCCAATGATGGCATAGATGAAGAAAAGCATGGCAATCAGGAGGCAGACGTAGGGGAGTGCCTGCAAGAGAAGCAGATGAGTCATCTCATCTATCACAGGTCCAGCCCCAGAGGAGTACAAAACACACAGGTGAGCTCTGCTGATCCGTCTCTCCTACAAGGCCTTGGGAACAGCCCGTACTTGGGAGCAGCACCACATCCCTGTGGCCTGGGAAGAGAACAGGGCACACGAGACTGACCTTGAAGGACTGCACGAACGTCCAGAGCAGGATGCGGATGGTGTAACCCTGGCGGAGCAGCTTGATGAGCCGAGCAGCCCGGAAAAGCTTCAGGAAGCTCATGTTGAAGCTGCTGGTGTTCACCAGCTGGGAGAGGATGAGAGGGTCAGAGGGAGGTGGGAGCCCCCAGCACCCCCCCAGTCCCCACTGCTCCCAGCCCCTGCTTCACCTTGGTGTCCGTCAGGATGATCTCCGTAATGCTGCCGATGACCGTGATGAAGTCAAAGATGTTCCAGGTGTCCCGGAAATAATTCTGCAAAGGAAAGAGGGAGAGAGGGAACGTGGACTTGAGCTCAGGGATGGGATGGCAGGTCTGAAGGGCACTGAGCCAAGGGCCAAAGCTGCTCGTGGACAGTGGTGGAGACCTCGCAGCCCATCTGTATGCAGCCACGGTCCAGAACGCCGTCCTGTGTCTGAGACAGTGGCAGACCTGGGCATGTCCGCAGCAAGCAGCTTCTCCTGGGAGATGATTCATGCATCCAACAGACCACTCTGGCAAATGGGAGCAGGAGAAGTAGCCACAGCCTAGGTCAGGCTGCAACAGCTCAGTACATTGACCCCCACATCCAGGAGGCTGCTCTGCCCTCCTCTTCACAGGCACCTGGACACATCTCAGACCCTGCTATTGGTGCAGCAGCTGGAACAAGACCAAAGTAGCACCATGACCGGTGCTACTGGCAGCAAGGAGGGTTGCTAGAAACCCTCCCCTGACAGTGGACTTTGTCTCCCATAAGCAGCAAAGAATAGCTGAAATAAAAACAATCTGTGGTTTCAGATCCCAAATGAGCAGCTGGTAGCTTGAGGACTGTGAATCAGTCAGGAAGCTGCTGAGGTCTGGTCCAGGCGGTAGAGCCCAAGGACAGAAGTGCACCAGCACCTCCTGACTTGTGGGGACAAGGGGGCACAGCCACCAGCATGTGCAGCAGCAGTGGGCTCTAACAGAGCAGCAGCACAGAACATCCGTGGTGCAGGCACAGAGCACAAGGCAAGAAGTAAAGCAGCAGTGTGGCTAACCCCAGCAGCATCCAGCCCTGCGAAGTGCAATGAGAACCAAAGGATTCCAGCCCAAAAGCAGCTCTCAGGCCAGGAACCAAAACAGGAACAACCACCTCACATTATTAATACCTTCCCTCTGTAATCTGTGCACTGCCAAAGTCCAAATTACCACCCTCAAAAAGAACAGGAGCAGGCACTCACCAGGAAGCCGAAAGCGATGATCTTGAGGACACACTCCAAGGAGAACACCATGGTGAAAGCAATGTTCAGGTACTTCAGGGCCAGCTCGTAGGTGTACGGAGCAGAATAGTACTGTTGGAAACAGAGACAGCACTAGCCAGGAGGGGGCCTGCCAGCCTCCTGGCTGATGGCTCTCCCAGCACAGACCCGACCTGGCCTAGGTTTGCTGCCCTGGCTGCCTCAGGAATCCCTTCCTTTCTTCACCCCTCCCTCAGGACAGGCCTGTGGTGATCCATGTTCCTAGCCCTGGGGGCATCAAGAACATCTCCTCCTTACTCTCTCCACCCTTCTCCCAGGACAGAATGCCACTTCTTCTAAGAAGGGAGCACAGAGGAAATCCAGATCTGCCTGCAGTAGTTAAGAGGTCAAAATAATTTGGGTCATTTCTTCTAGAAAAGATGCCACCTCCAGCTGGGGCCCTGTGTTGTTTCATGCGGATGTGCCGAGGGAATTCCCACCCAGATGCTGTCTCGAAGCATCTCCACAACCAAAACACCCTCTGCTCCCATCCTGATTGATCCTACTGCTCAAACAAAGAGGACAGCCTCACTCTGAGCACCAGCTCACCTTCATCATGAGCACCACGGTGTTGAGCGCTATCATGGCCATGATGGTGTACTCGAAGGACGGGGACACCACGAAGTGCCACACGCGGTACTGGAAGGTGTGCCTGTTCTGGGGCATGTACCGCGTCAGGGGCTTGGCGCTGATGGCAAAGTCAATGCAGGCCCTCTGCAACAAAGTAACACCCGTCAGACCCCCATGGACACCCGGAGGTGGTGGCTGCCACAGTTCTTTCCTTCACGATCTGGGAAGGCAGCTGGTTAGTGGGTTTCTCACCTTTCCAGTAGCAAGGGAGCTCCCAAATTGCTAAAAATGCCATGGAAATGTCCTTGTTCCCCCTCCCCAGACCATACCTCATTCTTCTCCAGGCTGCACTCCTCCATCATTTTGTCTCCTTGCTCTTGGAACGTGATGATGATGAGAGCCACAAAGATGTTGACGAAGAAGAAAGGGAAGACCACAAAGTAGACGACGTAAAAAATGGACATCTCCATGCGGTTGCTGCGGCTGGGCCCACGGTCCTCCTCCGTCACATCCACCGAGTGCTGCAGCACCCTGTGGGCAGAGAGGTGAAGGAAAGCAACCAGGGATGCATCCATCACTTCCAGTGGGACCCAGCTCTGTCTGTCCACGCTTGTATAATGACACTAAAGCTCTGTCCTAATCTGCTTTCAAGGATGACACTTTTAAATGGGCTTGTTTTATGGTGCTTTGCCACGTCCCTGATGGAAAATGGATTTTCCTGTGCTCTGCACACAGAGAAAAAAATATTGCCCAAACTCACACAAGAATTTAGAGAGGTCCAGTCCTACCGTTATCCCTAATATTGACCTAAAATATATCTCCAGGCCATGCAGGAAAGGGATTTGCCATCATTCACTCCCTGAGGAAGAAGCTAACCCCATCCACAACCCCAGCCTCATAGCGGGGCTAAAAGCTCTTCTGTGCTGGTATGTTATAATTATATATATAATATATAATTTTTTATTCTCTCTGCCTCCCTGCTCAGCAGCTCCTCTCTCAGTCCCACTGGGTGTAACCTGACCACCCCAACAAGGATGGGACCAGCCCTATTCAAGGGACAGAATACTCACTGGGGCCACCCCTCGCCAGTGGACACGGTGAACAGGGTGAGCAGAGCCCAGATGATGTTGTCATAGTGGAACTCGTGCCGCTTCCACTCCCGGCATTTCACCTCCATCTTGTTCTTCTCGTGGTCCACGTAGTTCCCTCTGCAAGGTTGGGAAGGAGGCAGCAGTGACTTTGGGTTTTTGGGTTGCCAGAGTATAGGGATGGAGGGTTTGAACCCCAGGGGCAGTGTGGGTGCGTGGGGGGGTCACCTCTCCTCCCACAGGGAGAAATGGGGAGAATCTGGATAACAACCACGAGGAAGGGGAGAGAGAAGGGGAAAGTAAAACAGAATAGAGAAGGAGGAAAGAACAGGAGCAAATGAAGGGCTCTGCACCCCAAAGAACTGGGGACAGAGCTCAGCCCATGCCAACCCCAGGAGCAAGTCATGGCCAAGGTCTTAACAGGGAATCACAGCAGACATGCCCCAGCTCCCTGCCCTTGCCAGAGGGGTCAGCAGCACCAGACCTGCTCCAGAGGGCACCTACATGCAGTCCTTCTGCGTGTCCTTCGAGCTGTCAGTGCAGTAGAAGAACTTCCCCTTGAAGAGCTGCACGGCGATGACGGCGAAGATGAACATGAAGAGCTTGTAGACAATGAGGATGTTGAAGACGTTCTTGAGAGATGTCACAACGCAGTCAAAAACGGCCTGAAAGGAGGGCAGAGCTCACCCTGGGCAGCCCACAGCCCTGGCAAAGGGCAGGACCAGGACCAGGCTGCTTGCTAGGGAAAGAGGGAAAGAGCTGGGCCTTCTTCCAGGCCAAAAGCTATTTTGTGAAGGAGGTTAACACCCAGAGTACCCACAGCACACGTGCAGGCACCATGCAGCCCCTGCGACAGCACCAGGGATGGATATTTGTATCCTCAGTGTTCTGTGCAACCAGGGAAGCAGACAGGAGACCATCCTAATGACGCAATTAGCAGCACTCAAGACTAATTAGCGATCACTTCATCGTTTCGCATCACCCCGAATAACAAGGCAGAGCAAATACCTCTGTCTGCCAGAGCAGCACATTCCTTAGTGCTCTCAGCCCTGGTTCTCACAGCATTTGAAGTGGGGATTGTCCTTATTCCTGTTTCATGATGGAGACAGGCACTTCCAGAAATGAGCTGACACGGGCTGACTCCATCCAGTGATCAGGAAGAAAAGCTGGGGTCAAACCTCACGTTTCTGGGGTGCCACCCTGGGTCTCATCAAACAGCCAAACCACTTACAAGTTTTTTAAAAAAGGGTTTCCTCAGTCTCTTTATTGGCTCTGTACCCCATCAGCTAAGGTAGGGAAATTCATAATCCTACCTGTGATGCAGAAATAATCCCATTATTGAGATGGGAAATCCCTCTCCAGTGCAACACTGTGACAGCACAGCACACAAAACCCCGAGCTGTTTGCAACCTGCTCTGGTGGGAAAGATCAAAAACTTTGGAAAGAGATTTGAGCTCTCCAAAACCAGGGCAGCCTATTTTTCAAGAGAACATTTGAGCTTTGCTCCATTTTGTCCACTCAAGCCCCACTTTCCCTGGCAGAGGAACTACTTCTGGACACCTTGCAGTGGTCCAGGCTTGCTTCTAAAATCTCATTGCACCTCAAGATATGAAGCAGCCTGAAGGGTGTTGTGGTTGCAGGCGGGGCTCCTAAAACACCCCAAAAGATTTGAAAACAACTTGTTTATGGCTCACAAGCAAATCACTGTGGTGGTCCCTGCTCCCAGGGAAGAGGAGAAGAGGATATTAGGCAGAAGGTGGAGCTTGTTACCTTCAGCTTGGGCAGTCTCTTGATGGTTTTCAGGGGCCTCAAGACCCGCAGCACACGGAGAGACTTGATGGTCTTGATATCCCGGCCCTTGTTGGTCCTGCCATGTCGGAGGGAGGCACACGCACCCAAAAATGGAAGAGAGAGACAATAACCTTGTAGACCTGGGTGCCCTGGGGAGCTGAACTGCCAACAACACCCTCCCAGCACGTGTGAAGATGGGAACAGGAAGGGCACAAACATTGCTGAGCGCTCATCCCACCTGAAGGCGGCCCCCCCAACACGAGCGCTTGCCAGCCAGCAGGGATGGAAAACAAGGCAATCCTCTCTTTCCAGGGATTAGCACCCTTCCAGTGACCTGAACAAACCCCTCGCTGTGGGAAGCAGTGCCAGGGCTGGGGCAGGCAGTGCCCGGAGGTTTGCAGGGCACAGGTGGCACAAGGAGGTTTGCTTCCCTCCTTCAGGCACACACTGTCAGCAAATGGGGCTTGCACAGGGCCACCACCACTGAAAATTTTTTCCTACCAGTTGCAAGAAATTCAGAATAAAAAGAGGGAGGTTCACTCAATGGGGTCTGCATTGCCAGGGAAATTGTGGGTGCCCCATCCTTGGAAGAGTTCCAGGCAAAGTTCAGTGGGGCCCTGAACAACCTGGTCTAGTGGAAGGTGTCCCTGCCCAAGGCACAGGTTGGAGCCTTGGAAGGGTGTCTAAGGTCTCTCCAGATCAGGGCTACTCTTGCCTTCACCCCAAGCCAGCTGAGGGAGGCAGAGCTTACCAGTAGAATTCTTTAGAAAAGCCCCCTCACGACCCTCATTTCTTGAATATTATGATAATTCCCCACAATAGTGGGAGTGTTTCTAGTCTTTTAACTAAAGACTGGATCTCAGGGGGGAGCAGCAAGGCCCCGGTGAAGGTGACACAGCTTGGATCCACCAGGCACCCTTGGAAAACGTCAAGGAAATTACTTGCAACAACAGATGCTCCCAATTACACAGCTCCTTGGCAAGGGTTAATGCAACAGGGAGTACAATAACGGGCTTAATCATTACAAGATGTAAACAAACCCTCTAATTAATAGTCGTCCCTAGGAGCACAGGCCTCAGATGCATGGGAAGCAACTATTCACAGGCCTAGGACTCACTTTGCTCCTGTTCTGCTCAGAAATAGGGTCTGGATAAGGGCCTGGGGCACCTGACTGAGGGCTGGGGTGAGGGTTTGAGGGCAGCACTGAGTTGGTGCAAGTTGTCACTGAGGACACCCCAGCTGCAGTGTCTGACACCTGCTGAGTGTCAGATCCCTCCAGCCCTCAAGAGTGCCTGCAGAGCAGCATACTGCAGTCCCTGAAAGTGCAGCTAAGGGTCAGCCCAGGTGCTGGACAGACTGACGTCCACACACACCCCCCTCATTCCCAGGAACAGCACCCCACAAGACCTCGAGCGCCATAGTTACCCCAAAGCATTCCTGTCGGTGATCCAGCAGCCAGCAAGCAGCACCAGCAGAGAGATGGAAAAAGAAAGATAGGAGGAAGGTAAGAAAAGTGTCAGGGGAGCTGCATGGGGACCCTGCAGCAGCTGCCCACATCCCCAGACCTCAAGTGAAAGGCACGGTGAGTAGACCATGTTGTACCCTTCAGCATGGGGCACATTTCCAGGGATGGACTGGAGAAGCCCCTCCTGCCCTCCCTGCTGAAGGTTTTGGGTGGGGGGCACCCAAAAGTGAAAGCTCTGCTGCAAGAGGAACCTGCGTGGAGTGGGACAGGGCAACAGCAGCAAGGCACAGAGTCCTCCTTAGGCAGGATTTGTGGGGGCCAGCCAGCCAAAGGCAGGTGCCTCCAAGGGAACCCACCTGCAAGCCACAACAGTTCCCATCTAAATCCTGCTAAATCACCTCTGTTGAGAGCTCCACTGATTAAGAGCCTGAGCTGCAGTGCAGGATCTCCTGCAAGCCAGCAGGACACTCGATTGACAAGCCAGTGTGGGCCCTGAGGTCCCTGGTTGTAACCAAGCCTCTGTCCCTGTTTGAGCCAAGTCCCTGCCACGTGCACACAGAGTGCTCGGCACTGGGGGCAATGCCTGTAAGTAAAACATTTCCTAAAACACACAAAACCAGCCCCTGGCTGTGTGTTAGTCCAGCATGTGGGAAGTGTGCTGAAAAGGTGTCAGTTTAACTTTGCAGCACTCCTGTGGTGGGACCTCTGTCCTGACCTGCCCCACACCAGGTCATCTGGCAGTACCTAGGGGTCCTTCTTGCTTCCAGGCCCTGCCAATGGGCACAAGGAGATGCTGTGGCCCCTCTGCTGGGTCCCCTTGCACACCAAGGGCTCCACACTGGCCACTCAACCTCTCCACCAGCCTCTCCACCACCCCTGGACAGCTCTGCAAAACTGCTGTGAAATGTCTCCTCAGAGGGAGGCAAAGGCAAGCAGGGTCTTTAGTTGTGGTTCTGGTTATTTCAGCTAATTTAATTTGAGCTCTTTGGAGATTTACAGCTTTTTATTTAGGCTGTGTATGGATTGATGTATTAGCTTTCCATGTGGAGAGCTACGGATGAATGGAGACAGCCTCTCTCAGGATTTGTGGCCTCTGAGGGAGCAGTGGACACTCCACAGTGGCACACAGAGATGGCTCTGTGGGTGGACACTTGGTTATCAGTGACTTGGAGGTGGCATGGACAGCCTGTGGGTGATGGTGGCACTGCTGAACCAGCTCAAGGACCTCCTGATGTGCCCACGGCCACCCAGGACCCCTGTGGGAAAACCAGAGTGCAGAGGGGAGGCAAAAGGGGCAGGAAACCTGCATGGCACATCCCAGCATTCCATCTGGGAAGTGCTGGACTCAGCCACCAGCTGCTCTCATCCAGGGAATCACCACAAATGCTCCATGGGCATTGCTGTTCCCACCCAGCACCATGGAGAGGACGGGGAAGGGGAAGGAGGGGAAGGGGAAGGGGAAGGGGAAGGGGAAGGGGAAGGGGAAGGGGAAGGAGAAGGAGAAGGAGAAGGAGAAGGAG
>VZUI01062520.1:0-54827 GCA_013401135.1 Cettia cetti | reverse complement strand
TCCCTTTCCCTTTCCCTTTCCCTTTCCCTTTCCCTTTCCCTTTCCCTTTCCCTTTCCCTTTCCCTTTCCCTTTCCCATTTCAGTTTGGATATTGGTGGGGGGTTTGAATATTTTGCTTTGAGGCAATTGGTGACTCAATTATTTCACTCCATGTTAATATGATGCCAGGTTTATTGTCTATTTTCTATGCTCCAGTTAATTTCCAGGAATAAATTTCATTTTGCTCCTATGAGATATCCATATAGATTATTAATTTTATGTAATTGAATTTATCTAGATTATATTTTAACCTCTTCTAGAGTCAGTTTGTTTGCCAGGAGGTTACAATATAATGATTAAATAACCTTCCTGGCTTTACCACCAGTTTCTTTCGTCACCTCTCTTTAAAATATTATTTTAAAGCTCTGTTTCCTGGGGCTTCTTCTCCTTGACTCAGCCTCCTGTGCAGTCCATGTGCTCTGCTTTTGGGGCACGGGATAATCAGGAATATAGTTGGAAATTTGTCAACTTCTGCTTTGGAATCTAGTAATTAGATCCACAATCAGATAAATAGATTTGGTGTTATGATAAATGAATTCCTCATGCAGATGTCAATGTGCTGTGCACAGAGTTCTTTACCAGAGCTGTGTCCGTGTTTTGTTTCAGCACTTGCAAACTTTGTGAACAAAGAGAAAACTGGAGGAGTTGTCAAGGCCATTGCTGGGAAACAGGCTGAGCTTGTGTCTGAGACCTCCGAGGCCAACATCATGGTGAAGTGGTACAAGGATGGGAAGGAAATCACAGCCAGCAAGAAATTCACCATGGAAGACAAAGGAAAGCTGCACAAGCTTGTGGCTTTGGCTGTGACAAAAGAAGATGAAGGAACTTACACCTGCAAGATCGGGGATGACACCCTTACCTTTGATTTAAAAGTCTCAGGTAAGTTTGTGCTGCAAGTATGGGATCAGTGTCTGTGTGAGAAACCCAGGATTTAGTTCTTTAGACTGGTCTTACCTTAAAAATTGACAGATTTTTGGGCCAAGGTTGTGCAACACTTTCAGAGATTCTGACCCTTCTTGTGATCCTGATGCAAACCCAGAGTATGGGCAAAAAATATAACGGTGCTGTGATTGATTTGAGTCAGCTCAGGCATTTTCTGGGGCTGAGCACAACCCAAACTCGATGCTGGCTGAAGAGCTGGCAGCCACCTCTGGCCTTTATTCTTTTAGTTCAGTGTGTGCATCATCTTAGGACCACCTCAGGGGTTCCAAGTCTTGCTGTGAAAGACGTGTGCCCTCCTTTGACAAGTTTAAATCCTGATTTTGAGAGTTAAACCTCTCCTGCTGTTCCCAAAGGATGCTGTGGGCTCAGAGATCACTCCCTGTGGCACGGTAAGCCACTCCATCAGTCCCTGTCACGTGTCCATCACACAAAGCACGTGGTTGTCAGGTCAAGCCCAGAAGAGAAATGCTTGTCACCACTGCATTCCAGCCCAGGATGGAGCCAGAGTATAAAATGACACAAGAATTCATCGGTGAAATTCAATATCTGTGAAATTCAACTGATTCGAGTTGCATGTTTGTGGGAACTTTTCTTCTAAATGGGGTTTTCTGGCTTGTGCCTGCAGCCTAATTTTTAGCCTGGTCCTAAATTAAAGATCAAAACTCTCCTGAAAGCTTCTCTTGGCATGTCTGCAGTACAATGCAATTTAAGAGAAGTCACCACTGAGTGCTTGTGACCTGTAACAGAATATCCAGGTTACTCTGATGCTGTCCATGAGCTAACTAAAGACTCAGCAAAGCTGATTAATTTAGGACAGCTCTTGTCTTGAGGGGATTCCTGCAGTATTTAGTGAGCTGGAGGGAGAGCTTCCAGCTGGTGTTTGCTCAGGTATTCACTCTGCATCTCACCCTCAGTTCTCTTCTGAGAATCCAACATTATGCAATTTCTCTTGGAGTGTAATTTCCAGTCCCTGACTTTACCCATTGAAAAACTGGTCTGAGAGAGCCAACCAGGCCAACCCCTCAAAAAAGCAATTTGTGCAATCTGATTAGAGCTGTCTCAGGTGAATTTTAGAAGTGTTCTGGTTGTGCCTTTGTCTGAGCATCAGGTTCAGAGGATTGCCTGAGCTTGGTGTAAAGTTTTTGGTGGCCATGGGCAATTTGGGTGAACCTCATCTGTAACTGCTGAGACAAAACATCACATGGCTGAGGCAAAGAAAACTGGTATCTGCTAAATCATAGAATCACAGAAAGCTTGGGTTGGAAGGGACAATAAAGTCCATCCAATGCCACCCCCTGCCATGGGCAGGGACACCTTCCACTGTCCCAGGTTGCTCCAAGCCCTGTCCAGCCTGGCCTTGGGCACTTCCAGGGATTCTGGGACAGCCACAGCTTCTCTGGGCATGCTGTGCCAGGGCCTGCCCACCATCACAGGCAAGAATTTATTCTTAATATCCCATTTAACCCTGTCCTCTGGCACTTTGAAGCCATTATCCCTTGTCCCATCCCCACAAACCTTTTGGTGAACAAGGATTGAGTGACAACCTGTTAACAACACCTTAGCCAGGGCAGCTTCCTCCTTGTTTCATGTGTCACCATAAAAATTTTTCCAGAGTGTTGAGAAGCAGCACTGCACAGTCAGGGGTGGTCTCAGGGCAGGGAATCAATCTGCCTTGAGGGTAATGGGATACCCAATAACCCTGAACAGCAGGATTCTGGAGGGACTCCCCTCCTTTGGTCAGCTAATGGTTGAAAAATAGGTGAGTCCTAACGAATGCAAATTTTAATTAAATACTTGCCTGGCATGGCAATTTTCCTTGGGGTACTCAGTGACTGAAAGCAACAGTTGCTGCTAAAAGAAATGCAATACTGAGCTGAGGGTGGCTCTGAGTGACAGCGCTCAGCCTCCTCTTCAGGCCAGGGCTGCCCTGGTGGAATGAAGGCTCTAAAATATCTGACATGCCCATCAAATATTGCTCCTTAGCTTAGGGACAGGGTGTGTTGAGGAGATCTGCTCACATTTTACACCAAGGTCTCTATCTTCACTTCATTGCTTTTGCTTTTACCTTTACAGACTTTTGCACAGAGGGTTAATTGATAAAAATGTTCTATTATTGCTGCTTACATGACAAATACCCTGTGTTTGCACAGCCCATATCTGTGCTGTCAGCAGGGTTTGAGCTGAGCTATCCATGCAGGAACCTCAATTGAGTTGTGTGAACAGTTCTGAGTTCTCTGCTGGAAAGACCAGTTTCAGCCAAAAGATATGAGATTATTGACTCCTATATTCATAGAAACAAATAATTTTTTGGGGTTCTAAAGGGCCTTAAAAACCATCTCCTTCCAACCCCCTGCCCTGGGCAGGGATGCCTTCCACTAGACCAGGTTGCTCAGAGCTTTTTCCTAACTTGAGGTTGGAGAATATTTTATCAATGGAGAATATTTTATCAATGAGATTCTCCCATGGGGAAAAGTTAGTCCAGTAGGACTGATGCTAGGATCAAGGAACTGCAGGAACGGGCTCAGAAACATTTTAAAAAGGCTCCTTGTCACCTCTAATTAGATTTTCTGAGACTTCCCATGTCTTTTCAAAGCTGTTTCTGCCCTCAGACATCAACACATATCCCCCAGAGCTTGCTAGACATCGGAATCAAGGAGTGGTAAATGAAGTGTGAGCAACTTGAGGGCGTCTCAGCTTGATTTGAAACCTCCAGGAGGATGTAGGGCAGATGAAGGGGATTTCACTGTAATTGAGAGCAATTATCTGAAGCTCAGAGGGGTTTGCACCATCTGTCAGAGAGGCATCAGCTGTGTGTGACAATGGAATAACGATCAATAATCTCTGTATCCCAACTTCCTGCAGATAAACCTGCACTGACGCATGAACTGTTTTCTCTTCTTCACTCCAGATGAAGTTGTTACTTTTGTCAACAAGCCCAAGACGACTCCAGAAGTATCAGTCAGTCCTTCTGAAAGCCTGGAGCTGGTGTGTGAGGTGTCAGCTGCAGGTGGGGCTGTGGTGTGGAGGAAGGATCAGGCTGAGGTGAAGCAGGACCAGAGGACAGCAATTGTCTGCCAGGGGACACAACGCAAGCTCATCATCAAGAAGGTGACACAGCAAGACCAAGGCAGCTACACCTGTGAAACAAAGGATGACAGAACAACATTCCAAGTCAAAGTCAGAGGTGAGAAAATGCCAGGAATTCCAAGGGCAGAGGAGAATTCCATTTTGAGTGGTGTCTTGCATCCAGAGGATCATCTCACAATC
The DNA here is from genome assembly GCA_013401135.1 of Cettia cetti. Taxonomy (NCBI): domain Eukaryota; kingdom Metazoa; phylum Chordata; class Aves; order Passeriformes; family Sylviidae; genus Cettia; species Cettia cetti. Next base: position 50,579 of record VZUI01062520.1, on the reverse strand, counting down.
TCCCCGGGGTGAAAGATCTCAGCTGTATTACTTGATTTTTTTGGGGCAGCTGTCATAAGAATATTGTATACACATGATTCTGCACCCATGACTACAAAAAAAAAAACATAGGAAAGGATGGAAATTTCTTCTCCTCTCACAATTAGCTGGTGTGTCTGCAGAAAAACTCCCAGGGGAAAATAGTGAGAGGCCATAGCAGAGGGGTGGATAAAGGGGAAGGTGTTTGAAGAGCTCTGATAAGATCCCATCCTTTAAACGTTGGATGGGGCTTGGAGCAACATAGTCTGGTAGAAGGTGTCCCTGCCCATGGCAGGAGGGTTGGAGAGTGATGATCTTTAAGGTCCCTTCCAACAAACCATTCCATGATTCCATGATTAGATGGAGAACAATGGAATTGTCCCAAATAGGCAGAAAAAGAGCAATGAGGATACAGGTGCTGTTCCCTTCAGATTCACTGCAATCTTGGAGAGACATAGGGAGAGACAAAGAGAGAAGAGGGAGAAGGGTTCAGGCAGTGCCAGTTGATGCTCCAAGTGCTACATTTAAATCTCTCCTGAAACTGTGAGTTTTTAACATTACTTCAGAATCCCCATAAAATTCCCATTCCTATTCACCTCTTAGCAAGAGAGGGATGAAGATGCTTTCTTGCACTAGTGGCCCATCATGATATATTACCTGTGGGGGCAAGTACAGTGAAATAGGAGGAACTTGATTAAACACCAGAGACAATGACTGTAAAAAGCTGCTTGTGACTGTTGGGGTTTCCTTACAGAGCCAGAGGTTGTGTTTACAAACAAGGAGAAGGTGAAGAAAGAGGTGAAGGCTGCACTGTCAGAAAATGCCATGCTGAGCTGTGAGGTGGCCCAGGAGAAAACAGAGGTGAAGTGGTACAAGGATGGGAAACTCATCACCTCCAGCAAGAAGTTCAAGGTGGAGTCTGAGGGCAAATCTCGTCGTCTGGTGGTGGGTCAGGTGGAGAAGAAAGATGCAGGGGAGTACAGCTGTGAGGCTGCTGGCCAAAAACTCACCTTCAGGATCATCGTTACAGGTAGGAGATTGTTTATTCCCATCACAGAAAGGTCCCTTACTACCAAAAAATGCAGCTCCAGTGCCTCAAACTTCAATGAGTAGTGATGGAGATCAACCACCTATCCGCTGTCACATTGATGCTGGCAGCTGGACATCTTCATCCATGGGATGAATCCCCCTCTGTGCCCCTTGGTGTTTTCTGATTTCCCAGTAATGAAAAGATAGACAAATCTCTGCTCCATTGTAATTTACAGGGATAAAGGTAAAGTTTTCTCCCAGATATATAGGAAAAATAAGTCCAGAAGAAGTAGGAAAAGAAGTCTCCTGAACGAGCAAGGTTTCCATATAGGACCTAGTGGCAAATGAGATTTGGTATTTATTTGTCCATTACATTATGGAACAAAGCAATGGATTTCTTGTAGAGATGGGAATAAGCTGAAATCCTGAGGAACTGGATCATTTTTCTCAAAAATGGCTGATGTGTTGTCCTCAGGAATGACAAAGGCCCACATCCTCTCTGAGCATTAAAAAATACCAGACATGTGGAAGTTGTGTTTATTTGGGTTTGATCGCTTTGGACAACATCAACTTATGTGTGATTTTAAAATTACTTCTCCCACTCCACAGAAGCAGAGGATGCATTTATCAACAAGGACAAAGTGAAGAAAGAGGTGAAGGCTGCACTGTCAGAAAATGCCACGCTGAGCTGCGAGGTGGCCCAGGAGAAAACAGAGGTGAAGTGGTACAAGGATGGGAAACTCATCACCTCCAGCAAGAAGTTCAAGGTGGAGTCTGAGGGCAAATCTCGTCGTCTGGTGGTGGGCCAGGTGGAGAAGAAAGATGCAGGGGAGTACAGCTGTGAGGCTGCTGGCCAAAAACTCACCTTCAGGATCGATGTCACAGGTGGGAGACAGATTTTGGGTTGTATTTCATTGGCTTTTCTTTGTATCTTGATGTTTCCCCCCATTTTCTCTGGCACAATATTGGAAATGTTGTTAAAGCACTTTCTGATGCTGGTCTGAGCTGCTGTTTCAGTGAGGCTGTGTAGGATTGGGCAGGTCTGGAGTTGACCCATAAATATTCTGATGTCAGCTCCTCACCTCCCTGTATGTCTCCTTCAGCTGAGGTAGTGAACAAGACTTCTCAATAGCAGGCACTGTGTTACAGAATCTCTTCCAGTTTGATCACCAGTGCTGGTATTCCTCCTCCTATTATGGGTATTCTTTCATGAAAATCACTGCTTTCCTTCCTCTTTTTTTGCAAGTGATAGGACAAGAGTGAATGGTTTCAAGTTCCACCAGAGGTTTAGGTTGGATATCAGGAAGAAATTCTTAACAAAAAAGGTTGTCAGGTATTGGAACAGGCTGTCCAGAAAGTGGTGGAGTCCCCATCCCTGGAAGGATGTAAAAGCTGTGTGGATGTGGCACTTGGGGACATCCTCAGTAATGGGAAACAGTTGGACTCAATGTTCTTCCAAGTTTTTTCCAGCCTAAATGATTCTGAGATTTCTTTGGTCTCAGTATATTTTACAAGATATCTGGTGAATTTATCTCAGGCTCTGGGCAGCCATGGACAGCAGCCAAAGTCTGAGTGGTCATTTCTGAGTTGGATGTTATGGAAGGGTTTGGTTGTTTGTTTTAATAATTGTTTTAATAATAATTTAATTCATAGCACTCCACTGTCTTTACAGCCAAGTCTTTCTTTTTTTATATTAAAATTCTTGTCTCAAATGAAGAGATGATCAGAACAGGGAAGCAATTTTCAGCTCTATTTTCTTACAGCACCAAAGAGAGGTTTGGCATTTTATCAGCAGTAGGGGAACAACTGTGTTGGGAATCTATTGACTCAGCTCTGTGTGGGGTACCCAGGCTGTGAGCTGGGGCATTTTAGCTCTTCTTCATTCTTTGTGCAGCTCATGCTTTGGCTGAGGGAGCTGCCAGTTTCAGAGGAGGATGGGTAAGGAATGATAGATTTGAGAGGTGTCTTCCAGAGAAAATTCAATATGGGCATTGATAGACCATCATAAAAACACAGAGTAATTTGAGTTGGAAGGGACCTTAAAATATCAGCTCATTCCCACCCCCTGCCATGGGCAGGGACACCTCCCACCATCCCAGGTTGCTCCAGGCCCCATCCAACCTGGCTTGGAACACTTCCAGGGATGGGGCAGCCACAGCTTCTCCAGGCAAAATTGTTATAAACCAAATTCATTGTTTGCTGCTGTCACTGGTCCATACGTTACATCAGAGGTGTAGCCAGAAAACAGAAATGTAGTGGTTTACACGTGAATTTCTCTCTCTGTGGGAGCTGTCTGCCTCAAAACCAAAGGTTTCCATCTCACTTTCCAGCGGGGTGAGCTCATGGTGGCACAGGGTAATGTGACCCCTTGCCCTGGGCTGCCAGCCTGCCTTAGCTACCGTTGCTGTATTTCTCATGGAACAACTGTAACACAACGTGCAAGGCTGGAAAATGATCCAGTGTGAAAGTCAGGAGGGATTATGCGTACTCAGAGTGGTTGGCTCTTCTGCAGCAGAAATCCTTCTCTTGCTGGTTTATCCCAAAGTGCAGCGGATTTCTGGGTCTTAATTTATCCTGGTGCCATTGCACTTGGAAAGCTTTTCAGGGTTCCTGTACTCCTGGGCTCCACTGGTAGCACAAAGCCTTCCCTGGTTAAGGACAGGTTGAAGGTTAGATGTTCACTGTTGGGTTTTGGAATGCCACTGTAGATTTTTTGGCTTAATATATATAAAAAAAATACCAGCTGCTGCACACCTTGAGACAGAGTTGGACATGAAGAAAAGGAGCTGCTTCTGAAATCTCAGTATTTCAGGATTCAGGGTATGTAGTGAAATCCATATTTAAATCAGTGAATGTTTCAGGTCCTGAAAATATTTTTCCTCATTTCCACTGAAACTTCAATAACCAGTCTCATTTAAAGTTGGAAATGTCACCTGCACTGAACACTTGTTTAAATTAAAAATAAGTTTCTAAGAGAAATTATCAACTCATGTAAATTATGTTGGAAGTTGATTAAAGGTTTTAGTCACACTTCCTATCAGTATAAAAATGGTTTATGTGAAAAGGGAAGAATGGAAAGGATTAGTGAGATGAGTCTGGAATATTTCTGTCCTGCTAACCTGACATTTTAACTACAGCCCTCAAGACACAGAGTTGTTTTAATACCTGTTGAATACACTCTGAATATTCACACTCAGAGTTGTAAATGAGAGTTAAAATATTTATATTTTTGAAGTCAGTTTTGAATGCAAAGCTTGCTGTGTTACAAGCTCTTTCAGATGTCAAAGTGCTGCTGACACGTTCCTTTGAGGAGCTTTGCATCAGCCAGCAGACACCATGTGCCTCCTAAATGACAATGACATCTCCTCACACCCCTTCTACAGCCAACATCAACAGAGGAGCTCAGATTCTGAGCCCCTAAGCTGGATTCCTGCTCCGTGTTGCTCCCTGCAGGACTCCTCTCTTTCCATGCACTGTGCAATGCTCATAGCAAGGCTCTGATGTGGCCCAGGACTGTGTCTGGTGCCACTGTCAGCAGGGGAGGAACTCGACCTGAGCTTGCCCCTTCTCCTCACCCTCCCGGGCAGCTGCTGCCACTCAGAGCACAGCCGGGATGGAGACAGGGGAAAGCAATCCAGGAGGAGCCAGGGATGGCCCCAGGAGGCTGCAGGGAGTGACTGGGGAGAGGAAGGCAGTAGTACAGAGGATGGAAGTGCTCAGCATCCCCAAGAGCCTCCCAGGTCACTGAATCACTGGGGTTGGAGAAGTCCTCCCAGAGCATCGAGTCCCAGCTGTGCCCAACCTTGTCACCCAGCCCAGAGCACTGAGTGCCACATCCAGGTGTTCCTTGGACACCTCCAGGGATGGGGACTCCAAACCTCCCTGGGCAGCCCCTGCCAGTGCCTGACCACCCTTTCCATGAGGAAATTCCTCCTGAAGTCCAACCTGAGCCTCCCCTGGCACAGCCTGAGGCTGTTCCCTCTCCTCCCATCTCTTGTTCTCTGGGAGCAGAGCCCGACTTCCCCATGGCTGCACCCTCCTGTCAGGAGGCCAGTTTGCTGGAAAATCACAGATTTTTAGGAAATGAAAATACACTTCAAATTTCATATGCTAGTTTTATGTGTAATGTTCATCAAATACTTTTCCATATTGAGAACTGTGTCTTTGTCCTCTCTTTAGGATTGGGCTGCAGCGTATTTTCTGAGCAGCACCCAATTTTGATCTAAAATACCTGGTAAAAATCCTCTAAATAATGTGATAGTGGAGGTGGCAACTCACCATTGTGCTATATTTGGCTCGTTCCAAATCTGGGTAGTAGAAATATCATAAAGACACAAGAGAGACTTTCATCTTTATATTAATTGTAAGAAATTTGCAAATGGGGTGGTTGAGCTGTTAACATATAAAAGTCAGAGAGGAATGATTATTACATGGACTCTATTTTGAGGGTACATTGCTTTATTTATGTGAAAAATAGAACTGCAAAACAGGGTTACTCACAGGAGTTTAATATTGAATTATATATGTTGGAAAAGAGCCTTAAGATCATCTTGTCCAATGGCAAAACCAGCACTGCCATGACAAGATCCTGGAGAACATCTGCACCTCATACAAGTAAGGACTTCTTGACAAAAAGTATTTATATATTTTATATTTCCCCCTTATGCTTCCCTATTTCAGAGGCAGAAGATGCCTTTGTCCACAAGGAGAAGGTGAAGAAAGAGGTGAAGGCTGCACTGTCAGAAAATGCCACGCTGAGCTGCGAGGTGGCCCAGGAGAAAACAGAGGTGAAGTGGTACAAGGATGGGAAACTCATCACCTCCAGCAAGAAGTTCAAGGTGGAGTCTGAGGGCAAATCTCGTCGTCTGGTGGTGGGTCAGGTGGAGAAGAAAGATGCAGGGGAGTACAGCTGTGAGGCTGCTGGCCAAAAACTCACCTTCAGGATTGATGTTACAGGTAGGAGAAAATTGGTTAGCCCAGCTTTCCTATTTCTAAAATATTTAGAAAGATTAAGTATTATTGTGTATATTCTATGGAAAACATTAGAATATCTTTAAGGCATGGAGCTCAAACCTTGAAAACCTTTAGGGGGTACCCATCTCTGTAGGAACAGAGTCATAAAAAGGAAAGTATTGATTGCATCTCTCCATCCCCATATGTTGATGAAATTAAAACAGATCTGCCATGCACGTAATTTTCATTGAATTTCAAGGTAGTGTCGTGATGAATAACTATAGGAAGTCTTCACAGTGTCTTCACTCACCAAAATAAAACAGAAAAAAATCACCAAAAATCCACTTTGAATAGTGCTGCTAATACTCTGAATTTCTCTCTTTCCAGAGCCAGAGGTTGTGTTTACAAACAAGGAGAAGGTGCAGAGAGAGGTGAAGGCTGCACTGTCAGAAAATGCCACGCTGAGCTGCGAGGTGGCCCAGGAGAAAACAGAGGTGAAGTGGTACAAGGATGGGAAACTCATCACCTCCAGCAAGAAGTTCAAGGTGGAGTCTGAGGGCAAATCTCGTCGTCTGGTGGTGGGTCAGGTGGAGAAGAAAGATGCAGGGGAGTACAGCTGTGAGGCTGCTGGCCAAAAACTCACCTTCAGGATCGATGTCCCAGGTAGGAGAAGGTTCTTTTGCCCATCAGTCTTATTTCTAAAATGTTGAGAAAAATTATCATTATTTTATAAGTCTTCTTCATGTTATGCTTAAAAATTTTGGAGTACATAATTTGTGTGGCCTAGGACAGGTACAAATGCAAGACCAGTTTTCTTCCTATATTCTTTGTAAAACATCTAAAATCTTTAAAACAGGGAGCTAAATCCCTGGAAACTTTTGGAAGCTAGAGATCATTGGAGGGAAAGAGCTGTGAAAAAGAAGGCACTGATTGTGCATCTCCTTCCTTCTGTCTTGGTGCAACAAGAACAAATTTGCACCACAGCTCATTCTAGTGCAGGGTGAAGGTGGAGAGCCTGCCCAGTGTCTATACTGCTTTTCTTTCCCTTGGAAGTGCTCATTTCAGCCTGAAGGGAGTCATGGAAGTAGGGCTTGATATATATTAACATCTTAAACATGTCAAGAAAATGGCAAGTAAGGAAAGAAGGTGTCATGGAGACACATCCCAGTTGCATTTCCCTACTGGGGCCATAGAGAGGTAGAATGGATTCAGCTTCCCAGCTCCCTCGCAGCTTCCCAATCCACTTGCAAGTGGTGTGACTGATGTGTCTTCTGGAGAACAAGGGGATTTCACCATTTGGGTGTGAGATGAGCTGAGCTTTTCCCAAGGTTTCACCTGGACATGTCATTACTGGACTAGCACCTTTCTCATTTAACAAAATGATCTAAGAAGGAGCAGAAGCAGCTGCTGAGAATCAAAGAAATCAATTTTATGGGACTATAATGCAGCATAGAACAGCTCCTTCCTCTAAAAATTTGATAGTTTGCAATTAACTTCAACCAAAACATGTCCTGCCTTGACTGAGTCCTGCCAGACAATGCTCTTATGAGCCATAGAGAGATTACTGGTGTCAAAAAAACCAAAGTAGACAAAAACCCACCACAAAACCCCCACCACAAAGTCCTTTGCATGTTCTTCAGATAGACTTAGATACAGACTGTCATATCAGAGGTTTTTTTCCCAGTGATACTTGTAAGCCACAATAAGGAGATCGAGCAACATCATATTTTGGAGAAACTCTGGATTTCTCTCTCTTTCCAGCGTCAGAGGTTGTGTTTACAAACAAGGAGAAGGTGCAGAAAGAGGTGAAGGCTGCACTGTCAGAAAATGCCACGCTGAGCTGCGAGGTGGCCCAGGAGAAAACAGAGGTGAAGTGGTACAAGGATGGGAAACTCATCACCTCCAGCAAGAAGTTCAAGGTGGAGTCTGAGGGCAAATCTCGTCGTCTGGTGGTGGGCCAGGTGGAGAAGAAAGATGCAGGGGAGTACAGCTGTGAGGCTGCTGGCCAAAAACTCACCTTCAGGATCGATGTCCCAGGTAGGAGAAGGTTCTTTGTCAGAATTCAGTAGAGGCCAATAAAGCAATAATTGAAATAACTATTCCACCACGACTCAGTAGTAATAGTCTGGGTTTTGTTGCAGCCTGTAGGGCTCACCTGATTTTCTGTGCTTGGTTTCCTGGATTTGTAGAAATGGGAATATTTGGCTTTAGCATGGTACAAGTTCTGTCTTATTCTTAGTGGGTCTAATAGTTGCAGTTATAAACATAATAGAAATAAATAATGTTCAAATCCCTTCCATTCCTGGGATCCCAAAGGGTGATTCCTGTACATTGAACTTCTTGAAAGGGAAGAGCCATTACAGAATCCCTTCCTTGTTAGTCTTGCAATTCTATTTTGGAAGCCTTAGAGGCCAGAATATGTTTTGTCATTTGCAATAGCAGCAGCAGCACATCTCAAGATGGATTATAAACATCGCTTTTTCTGAATTTGGGCTGTTGTGTGATTGAGATCTCAGTGTTTTGAGATGTCTTAGTATTCCTGCCAGGTGCTAAATGCCCCTTTGCTGTGAAATATTCCGAGAAATTGCTTTATTGTGTTTGAGATCTTAAGTAAAAGGAGTTTGGGAGCTTATAGTGATATGCAGGACAGATGTTCTTTGGGAATGTTTGAATGAAATACAGTTTTACCTGATGATGTAAAGGTGTAGAGTTGATGTCAAGGCTCCTCTTGGTCCTTTCCATTCTTTAGCTCTTAGTTTCCAATTTTCCAACTGGCAATTCCATCCCACAGAAGGGTAGGAACTGCTCAGTGATGGCAATTGGTTTTGGCAAGCGACAACCAAGTATTTTCTAAACCCCTCCACAGAAATCCGTAAGATTATTCTCATTTTAACCCCCCCAACAATTATTTTCTTCTTTTTATGTGTTCAGAACCTAAACCTGTATTTATAAACCAAGAAAAGGTTCAGAAGGAGGTGAAGGCTGTCCTGACAGAAAGTGCCAGCCTTGTGTGTGAGGTAGCACAGGATGCAACCGAAGTGAAGTGGTACAAGGATGGAAAACTGCTCGTCTCCTCTCGGAAATTCAAAATAGAGACCGTGGGCAAATCCCGGCGCCTGGTGGTAGAGCAGCTGGAGAAGAAGGATGCTGGAGAATACATCTGTGAGGCTGCAGGCCAGAAGCTGACCTTCAAACTGGAACCAACTGGTGAGTGATCATTCTGTGATGTGAAGAACCAACCCCTGTGGCTTAGAGGAAAACTGGATATTCCTGACACAGCAGCAGTGGTGCAGCCACTGTCTCCCTTGGAGCAACATCAGAGACCCACATGACACATTAATTCTTAATCCAGCAGTGTAGAAGTGGGAAATCTGGACTTTTTTTGGGGTCTGGAAATGTTACATAGCTTTTTGCTTATCTCTTTCGCATCCCATGTCACCCAACCTCTTTCAGTGGTGGGGAGCTGAAGTAGATGTGGGGAGTTTGCAGAGCAGCAGTGGAGCTATGGAGAAAAGTGACTCAGAAAACCAGGTCTGCTGCTGGTGTGTGCCCCAAAAATGCCTGATTTTGTGGCAAAGGCTTGTACAGGACAGAAAGGAGGCCAAGAAGAAGGGACTGAGGTCACAGAATGGTTGGGGTTGGAACAAACCTTAGAGATTGAGTTCCAGCCCTCCTTCCAGTGAAGCAAATAGAAAACAGGCCATAAATTCAGCCTATGAATGTTTCTTCTTAATTTTATCTAAAATCCTAAAACTGGGAGGGGAAAGAAAATTATATAGGCATTTTTACTTTTGTGAAACAAGTTTTTATGGGCAGCAGATAAAATATAAATACTTGCATTTCCTTTCCCCTGCTTATTTTCTAAGCAGAAGTACTGGGTTGTCTGAGAGACTGTTTTCTTTCTTCCCACTCAGGAAAAGATTATACCAGCCACAAAGATTCAGCCATATTTCCTGGATTATTACAGGTTAGGGATGAGCTGGTGGTGTGTGAGAGAGAGCAATGTAAAACTGCTGTGTCAAGAGTTTGAGCATAAAGTTCTAAAATTTCCTGGTTTATTATCTTTTCCAGAACCAGAGGCTAAATTTGAAAATAAAGTTGTCCAGAAAGAGCCTCTCATTGTTCAAGAACACGAAAGCATCACACTGACAACCTCAGTCAGGCCTGAAACCACTGCAGTGAAGTGGTTCAAGGATAGCACAGAAATCAAAGCGAGCAAGAAATGTGTGATCAAGAGTGAGGGAGCATCCAGGACGCTGACGGTGAACGCAGCTGAGAGCACGGACTCTGCCCTCTACACCTGCCAGACAAAGGATGACAAGCAGGAATTCAGGGTCCAGGTGAAAGGTGAGCAGTGCCCAGGTCATGGCCAAACACAGCAGCTGCACTTCCCTCATGGTGGGATGGAGGTGAAATCCAAACTCTTCTGGAAACTGTTCCAACCTCAAGGTTTGTTGCACCTTCTCTGGGTGCCCCACCATGGGCCAGTAAAGTTCTCCAGCTTCCAAATTTCCAGTTTTTGTCTTTTGCTGGCCATTTTGGTTCATGGAATCCTCTGATGGGTACTTATGGTGTTTGCTCCCCTCCTGTTTTTGCATCCTCCTATAGAATGACAGGGATCTGAAAATATCTTGTCAAAGGAATCTACCTGAATTTCCACATTTCTCTTTAGATTTTGTCTCCCCCCAGACCCAGATATTTAGGGCCATTTTATTTATTTATTACCAAAGTTTGGCAGAACCAGTTTCCTGGAACAGGTTTCTTCTCTTTTCCCCCCATCACGATTTCCCCTTCTCCTGGATCTCAGAAATCCCAGTGAAGTTTGCCAAGAAGCTGGAGGCTGTGAAAGCCGAGATTGGCGGCAGTGTGAGCCTGAGCTGTGAGCTGAGCCACGCCAAAGGCAAGGTGACCTGGAGCAGGAATGGTGTGGAGATCAAACCCAGCAAACGTTTCCAGATCCATGAGGAGGGAATCAAACGAACCCTGACAATAACGGGGATCCGGGCTGAGGATGAGGGAGAATATTCCTGCGAGTCCAGGGATGATAAGAGCAGCATCACCATCGTCCCCAAACGTATGTCTCTACTGGTGACAGTGTGGAGGGATCCCTGGGTTTTGTCCTGTTACAACCCTGCAAAGCTGAGTTTGTTCACATGTCTGGGAACAAAATCCAGAACTCCCCTCTCAGTGTTAGTGAAAGCTCTATTTGTGAAAAACATAGTGATTGTGAGACCTATATATTGAGCTCTCTGAATACTGACCTTCATATTACATTTAAGGCTGGAATTCAATTTCCCAATTAAAAGTTGGGATTTCTTTTTTACCCTCTTTTTTTGCTTCTCTTTATACACAAAATTTTCTCAGACATGGGAAATACAATGATCTACTTCTGTGTATTACTGTAAGTAATCAAATTGATGCTTCCAATAAAGTCATGGAAGCTTTTGGCTGTTTGAAGGTGCTCATGCCATGCCCCAAGGACATGTCCCTGAATGTTTTACTCCTATCCATCAGCTCCCAGAGTGGTGAAATTCGTCACAAGTCTCAACAGCGTGGTGTCTGAGGAAGGAAGAGAGGCCGTGTTCAAGTGCACCGTCTCCCCCAGTGATGCTGTGGTCACCTGGCTCAGGAATGGTGCCAAGATTGAAGCCAGCAAGAAATACGTGATCTCTCAGAAGGACACCAACCACAGCCTCACCATCACTGACCTCACACTGGAAGATGCAGCTGAAATCACTGCCAGTGCTGAGGGCGTGGAAAGCACAGCCAACCTCAGAGTCCGAGGTAAGAGGACTTGGACAGGCTGGAAATGGCACCCTGCCCATGGCAGGAGCTTGGAATTAGATGGTATTTAAGGTTTTTTTCAACCCATTCTACGATGATGATTCTATTACATTGTTTTATGTGGCTTTCCCTGTAATTAATTATGTTAGCAGCGGGGAATGTAATTAATTATGTTAGCAGGGAATTTCTGCTTTTGCATCATTAAATAGGGGTGCCCAGAATACTTTGGGATTGGAGATACATGAGCCACTGGTTTAATTTTCTTTCAAAGCCTACTTTCTGGCTCTTCTACATCCCTACTAACTTTTCCTCTCTTGCAGAGGCCTCAATTTCCTTCAAGCAGAAACTGGAGCCCAAAACAGTTGAAGAGAGGGAAACAGTGACCTTGGAGGTAGAGCTGACCAAGCCTGCAGAGGTGAAGTGGATGAGGAACAGCATTGTGCTGAAGCCCAGTGACAAAATCGAGATCAAAGCTGAGGGAACAAAGCACACCTTGGTGGTCAAGGACATCTCCTTCGCTGACCGGGGCTTCTACTGCTGCGAGAGCCCCGATGACAAGACCCAGGCCAAGATCAATGTGGAAAGTGAGTTCAGTGAGCCTCAGTTCTATAAATGCCCCATGCAGGGTTTGGAGGTGGATTCTGGTCTCTGCATTATCATGGGGACAAACCCGTGGGCTTGGCCACCAGTCAAATCACCGAGAGCAGGTGAAAGCTAAGCAGTGAACAGAGAATTTCTGACTGGTTCCTGTTGCCTCCATCTCATCCCACCAGCTTTGACCATTAAGCTTCTTGAAAGATTCTTCTCTTTATTCTCTTTCTCACTCCCTGATAGGCTCTGTGTTTTTCCTTGGTATGATTTTTGAGCAAAAGGAAAAAAAAATATCCCTCTTCAGCCATTCATTGCCCTGATTCTTCTCTGTAAACCACCTCATTCAGAAGGTCTCTTTGTATTCAGTCAGGGTCTGAAAAACTACAAAAGCAAATTGTCTGAGGGTGTTTTCCTCTTGGGTAAATTAATGGTGTCTCATCCATAGCTCTGTAGTTTTGTTCCTTTTCTACATCTTTTTGTCAAATCCTAAGATAGGATTTAATCATTCAAGGACTGTCTAAATTTGTCCATAAAGTCCTTGCCACCAACTGGTGCTGGTCCTAAATAGATGAGGAAGGACTTGAAAACAGTCTTTTGGGTGTTTGATGTCTTACAAAGTGGAAGGGAACAATTTCCAGGATGCTAGGAAATAAAGGACTTCGGGTGAAGTGGGAAAGATCCAGGTTATATTCTGAAAAAGCTTTCTAACGATCAGATGACTGAACAGGTTGTCTGGAGAGGTATTGGAACATCATCATGGTTTGGGATTTTTTTTAATTGGCAGCTTAATTACTTTTAATGGTGATATAAGTTGAAACACTAAATCCATTTTACAGGATGATAGGGCATGGATGTCTTGTCACAGGAACAGGAAATATCCACCCAAACCATGGATGCTTTGGCCACCAACATGTGAAGTGTCAGCATTTTTTTGCACCATGTCATGGATTTTTTTTTTTTTTTGTTTCCTATTTTTACTATAGCTTTTTCCTCCCATCGTTGTTTTATCCTAATTGAAGAACTGCACAGTATTGCCATGGACTTACTTGTATTTCTTTTACTAAAAAAGATAGGCCTTGGTAGAAAGTGGGACCAGTGATGTTTCCTGTGATACTTGGTTGACCTGTTTTGCTCATGAAAGCATCCATTTAAAAAATAGCAGCTATGTTAGCGGTGTGGTCACGGACAGGTTTTATTTTCTGTAAAAGTGGTTGTTTAATTGGCAAATACCAATTAATTGGCAGGGAAATTGCATAAACAATAGGGAAATAATCCATTTTGGAAGTCCTCAGGCTATTTCGCAGCTGCCAATGTGAAACCTCCAACTTTTCCTCGTTGTTTTCCAGTGAGGCAGATCAAGCTGGTGAAAGGCCTTCAGCCCCTGGAGGTGGCTGAGAAAGGGACTGTCACCTTTGAGGTGGAGGTGTCACACGAGGACGTGGAGGGGACCTGGCAGAAGGACGGTGTCCGTCTGAAACCTGCAGCCAACGTCAGCTTCGGTGTCCTGGGCAAGAAACACTCCCTGACTCTCTCCTCGGTGGCCCTGGAGGATGCAGGACTCATCTCCTTCAGAGCAGAAGGCATTAACTCATCGGGGAGGCTCACTGTGACAGGTACACAGGCACAGAAGGCTCCAGCCCTGCTTGGGGTGGATGCAATTGTCTTCTCCTGACCCAGGAGAACTTAAGAGGGCAACAAATTTTCCTTGTAGCTGCAAGGGATGTGAAGCATGGTAATGTTTCCTTCTAATGCCAACAGGATCATTGTGGCATCACTGTCCAGAGAACAATGATAAAGTGGGAGGGAATGATAAAGTGCCCAAACCAATACAAATTTTATTTATCATGAAAGCCAGGCTCTCCCTACCCATCAGTGCTTGTGTGACCACATTCCCCATTCACTGGACTTTCTCTTTCCTTCTCAGAACTGCCTGTGAGGATCAGCAAACCTTTGGCAGACGTCAGTGTAACTCAGAAGCTCAAGGCCACTTTCGAGTGTGAGCTGTCCAAACCTAATGCAAATGTGAAGTGGTTCAAGGTACAGCACTTAATGGATTGTGATATTTTAATTTCTGACTTCTCTGGGAGGGAATGGGAGCCTTTAATTCTACTTCCAGGGAATATGAGCCTGAGCCTTTGCAGTAAAGCTCTTAGCATTGCTCTTGTCCTTATTTACTCTACCAATTTATCACTCTCAGGTTTTTATTTACTGTGTTTGTATATTGGATTGGAAGTTAAACTTTTTTTATTCTTGCACAGAATGTGAGCACTGCTGTTACAGGTGTGCAGTCTTGTGCTTCACTCCACACCAAGCAGTATTCACACAGGATTTACAGCCTTTTTGGGAAATGTGATATAAAGGGAATCCTCAATTTCCTTTGTCAGTGACAATCCAGTTCCCTTTCCCTAGACAGTAATTTTGGGGATCAGCTCTGGCATTTCATGTACCTCCCTTGGGGCTCAGCTGATACCTTCCTTAATTGGGGGTAGCAGCAATTCTTCCAGGTAGAGTTTGGGCTGGAAGGGTCATCTCATTTCAAACCTCCTGCCATGAGCAGGGACACCTTCAACCGAGTCAGGTTGCTCAGAGCCCTGTCCAACCCGCTCTTGAATGTTTCCAGAGAAGGGGCACCCACCACCTCTCTGGGCTGCCTGTGCCAGTATTTTGCTCATTGTGAAAATCTTCTTCCTTATTTCCTCTCTAAATTTGACCTTCTTTTAGTTTAAAACCATTTATGTCTGAAGAGACTCACTGCCAACCCTGCATGGTGTTTTAAGCCTTCAAAAAGGTGTCAGAGATCACCCAAAATTTCTGTGTTCTTCAGTCATCCCAACTTCCTGAAATCTTTGCCATGATGAGTATTCAACATATGTTCCTTTAAACACAGTTTTCCATTCAATCCAATGAGAAGGATGAAATCAGAACAGATCTGTTTTGCTCACTGCAGATGTACAGGAGTTGAGGGTGATCTGCTTTGGCCTTTTCCCCTTTTAGGATGGGAAGGAGATCCGGCAAAGTAAAAACATTGGGATTGTCTCCCAAGGAAATAAGAGAAGCCTCATTATTCACAAGTGTGAATATGAAGACCAGGGCACCTATACATGCCAAGCAGCTGAAGACAAGACATCAGCTACTCTAAAGGTTCATGGTATGTTTGCCTGAAGTAGGAAAGTACTTCATATTTACTGCAGCATTTTTGGCTCCACAGCAAGAAGTTTTTCGTGGAGAGTTTGTTTTTCATAATTTTGGTTATGTTTCTCTTCCTGGTGAGAAAATGCTGGCAAAACTGTCCTGTGCTTGCTCTGTCCTTGTAGTATTTTTGGAAGAGGTCCTAACTCAGTTTTTCATTTATCATAAGTGATTTCTACTCTCTGGAATCTGAATGGTGTTTGTGGATTGGCACATCAGGAAATACTGGACAGCCTGGCCCAAAGCAGGGATTCAGTGGCTGGTGCTGATGTGGTTTGGTGGCACCATTGTCACAGGGGGACTTTGCCTGAATAGGGACTGGACAAGCCTTGGGTATGAGCTCAAGAAGTGCCCTAATTTTTAGGTTGTAAATGCTAAGGAAAGGGTCACTATTTCTGCCTGCACCTCTCCTTTATCCTCAAGGCAGTTTTTCCATCTGAGTGTTGCACTGAGCAACTGGTGAAGCACCAGGTGTGTTTTTTTACCAGGCTCTGAAGCACCTGAGATAAGCTCTGAGATAAAGGCAAGTTATTCAACAGACAGCTCTGCTGTGCCCTGACAGATTTTATTTTCTAAAGGGTCATCTGAAAAACAGATCAGCTCTTCCTTAGTGAAAGACAGAGCATCTTTCTCATTGCTTACTAGATGCTGTCCTCCTGTGGCCACTTGGGTTCAGCAGTGTCTTTGTGAACATCTCTGTCCCGTTGCTCTGTTGAACTCCCCCTTTTCTCCCTGGTTTTGGGATTTTGCATTTCAGCTCTACTCCTGAGGCTGATCCAAGGTGGATCAAAGCCGTCTTTTTCAAAAAGAAAGGGCTGCAGTAGCACAGATAATTAGATCTATTCTGACAAAAGGAGCACCAAGGTGCAGAGTTAAAGAGGATTATACTCAGTTCAGGAGACTCTGAAAAAAGATATCTCCTATGTAAAATGGAGGAGAGCATGCAGAGAAGCATGAATGAGGCAAGTTTATAATGACCTAAGATTTTTGACTTGTGTTTAGTTTTTCTTGACAAATTTGCTTTCATTAATATGTGTATTTCTTTCATTGATACCTGTATGAAGTCCCAGCACCCATAAAATCCACATGCAATAAGTTTCAGCCATAAAAAATATCCACTGTGTTGAATAGAAAAACTACTCAGGAAGACAGGCTGGTCTAAAATAAATCCCACACAATCCCATTTTTTTTCTGTGTAATTATGCAGAAAGTAAACACACCCTACTCACTTATGAAGGAAACCCCAAATAAATCTTTGTGATTTCACAGCCCGAGATGTCAAGATTGTAAAACCACTGGAAGATGTGGAAGTGAACGAATTAGAGAGTGCATCTTTCATCTGTGAGATCTCACACGACGAGGTCGAAACCCAGTGGTACAAAAATGACAACAAGCTGAAGACTTCCGACAACATCAAAATGCGACAGGAAGGTGGGAGGAAAAAAAAGGGATTTTGTTCTGGAATTGGGGTGGGTTGGAGGAAGGGCTGGCATGAGAGACTAGAAAATGCGGTTTTGCTCTGGGATAGCTGAGCTGTGTCTGTTTGTGTGTCTGTCCTCAGGAAAGACCTATTCCCTGACTTACGCACGAGTCCGTGTCGAGGATGCGGCCGAGATCAAATTCGTAGCGGAAAAGGCAGAATCTCGTGCTCAGCTGACTGTAAAAGGTAATTCTGCTGCTCATGCCAGCACTGCTTCTGCTCTCTCACGTTACAAACCAATTCACTTCCCCCACTTTGGATGGGAAGGTTAAAAAAAGTTCTACAGTGTTCAGGGGAAGAAAAACTGCCTAGTTTACTGACTGGTAAATATCAGCTGGGAGTTGATTTTGGCTTAATTCCTTAAGACAAATTAATTTTGGCTTAATTCCTTTTGGCTTAATTCCTTAATTACAAAATTAATTTGGGTTATTTTTCTTGGGAGGTTGGATTTGCACCATTAGACATTTGAAGTTTTGCGGGAAATTTGAGGAGACAAAAAGCTGTAGCTTGACTTTTCCTTGCATTTTCACTTTCTGGTGTATGTTATAACAAAACCCAGAATTTTTAAGTGTGTTTAACTAAAGCAATGTGATAGAAGGAGAGAAAAGGAATGTGTTTGAATTAATAAACTGCTGAGAAGCTCAGGAAACTAGAGGTGAGTCCCTCATTTTGCCACACCGCTGCTGTGAGGTGTTGAGGAAACAACCTGTTACTTCTGCAGTTCAGCCACTCCAGTGACAAAATATGAAGAAAAAGTTTCCCTTTAATTAGCTCTTACTAATTAAACTTGTTAATTGAATGCTCACCATAGCGGGGATTCCTGTCATCCTCCACAAAAGAAATACCGCCAATGAGTTTTTATGGAGACCGTACTGATTGCTCCAATTCCTTTGCTCTTGCAGAGCTGCCCGTGAAAATCGTGAAGCCTCTGCGGGATAAGATCGCCCTGTGGAAGCACCGGGGTGTCCTGGAGTGCCAGGTGTCCCGGGCCAACGCCAAGGTCCGGTGGTTCAAGAAGGATGTGGAAATTCACCCTGGGGAAAAATACGAAATCGTGAGCGAGGGCGTCTATCGGAAACTCATCATCAACGACGCCGACTACGAGGATGAGGACACGTACATGTGTGATGCCTTTGATGACAGAACCAGTGCTAATTTCTTTGTTGAAGGTAGAAAACCTGCTTTTTTTCCACCTAGAATGCACTGGGAGGTGGGTGGGCTGATTGGCTTTTTGTTTGCTTTGGAAACACAGTACTGCTTCAAAAGGGTTTTTGTTTCATGTTATTTATTCTGAAGTGCATTGGTTTACACACAGGAACACCCTGAAAAATGAATATATGGTGTATTCTTCTAAGGAAAATGAGGAAATTCTCATTCCAGAGACATTTATCAAATGTATTAGATAAAGTCTGTTTTTCAGATAGATGTTGCAGCTCCTTTTATCAAAGTCTGTATTCCAATGAACCTTTTTTCATTTTATAGCACTACATGTTTGATATCAGGATAGGAAGATGGCTTTAGAATTAAGACTAGGAATCAAGAGACACACTTTCTAGCCTGTGACCAGCAATATCTGTTTGCTTTTTTTAGAAAAAAAAAAGATTTTAAGACCTTTTTGAGTTCATAAGAGCAGAAGAGATGTCATGAGTGTTCAGGCTGATAATGGAAAAGCTTTCATGACTCCTAACTCCCTGCTCTCTTGTTTCATCCAGAGCAAGCCATTAATATTGTAAAAGAGTTGTGTGATGAGGACGTGACTGAGCCTGAAGAAGCCAATTTTGAATGTGAGACATCCATTCCATCTGTGAAACCTGCCAAGTGGTTCCTGAAGGGAGCAGCCTTGCAGGCTGGCAGGAACATCATCATGCAGCAGGAAGGCACCATCCACAGGCTGACAATAATAAAAACAAGTGTTGATATGACAGGCACCATCCAGTTCTCCATTGGCAAATCCAAATCCACGGCAAACCTGCTCGTCAGAGGTAATGTGGTTTTTAATATATATCATGTGAGTCAGAACAAAGATCTTCCCTCTCACAGAACCTGGAAAGTAATTTGTCATAAATATTCTCTGTTCTGGGATGGGTTCTTGGAAATGTGTGTGTACCTGGAAGATCTGTTTAGTTCCCAGCTGCAAGTTGTTGGGAGCAATGCTGGATGCACCAACTGACCCAGAAATGGCTTAGGAAGAGATCTGATTTAAATGACTTTGGTGTCCCTGGTATTCAAGCTAAAACTGGTTTCTGGTTTATTTTTATTCTCTTGACTTTACCAAGGAGGACAAAACAGATGAAATTTGCCAGGAGAGTTTATTTTGTCCCATTTCTGAACTAGACAAGTTTGATAGCTCATTTACTTAATTCATTTTGTCGTTGACTTGATCTAGGATAAAGCCTCAAGGCTTTTTATCTTCTGCTGTCACCATGGCAAATTTCTCCAGTCACATCCTGAAGTCCTTGTTTTGTCTTTCATTTGCTCTTACTTGAATGAAAACCTCAATTAGAGAGCAATTCAGCAAGCACTGGGCAGAAGTGGACCATGAATTTGTTGGTTAATATACAGTATTATCTTACAGAAATCAGCTTTCCTTATAGATCATCCTGCTGTTGTACCTTCAAAGCACATGAGCCCTGTTAGAGACACTTGTAGCAGGATATGAGTAGTTCAAAAAGCATATGTGGAATTCATATATGAAATTAATGGGCATACAGAAATGGAAATACAGATTAAAACCTTCCTCTTCTTTAGATTGATCCATCCTTCTTCCTCACCCCTGCTTTGCAGATTACCACATCCAGATCACCAGGAAGCTGGAGGACAAGACCGTCCTGGAGCGACACTCAGCCATCCTGTCCTGTGACTTCAGGCCTTCCCCAAAGCACGTGAGGTGGTTCAAGGGCCAAGTGCTCATTGAGCCCTCGGAGAAGTACAAGATGAAGCGAGATCAGTACTCAGCAGAGCTCAAGATCATGAAGGTGAAGCCTGACGATGCTGGCGTGTACAAGTGCAGGGCTGGGATTGCTGAGACCGAAGCCACGCTGAGTGTTGAAGGTACGAGAGGTTTGCAGCAGCAGGGCTGGCCTGGTGCTGGTCTTTATGATTCTCTGTTTCTCTTGGGGTTCCTCCTCCTGAGGAGAGGTAGATTCCCACAGTTGCCTTCTAATTTTATATAAATGCAGTGTCACAAGCAAAGTGCTGATTCCACCATCAGGAAATTCCTCTCTTGCTGTGAAGCTGGTAACGCATGTGGGAGGGCACCATCTGGGTTAGGTACAAATTAACATTTGTCAAGACACATTATTGTCCATTTCATACAAGGAATTAGATTTCTGGTGCTTTTAACTAAAAATATCCTTTATGTTAAACTGCCACAGACCTCTGATTCTTGATCAGAGATCGTGACCAAGATCGTGATCTTGACTGTGATTTTAATTTCCTGACTGCTGTGTCAGCTTGTCTATCTGCTGTACATTTGTCTATCTGCTATATATATATTATAGCTACTATTATATATCTGAACACAATTGTTATTCATAGTGATGTTCTACCCCATCTGGGCATGGAACTTTTTGCAGCCAGTCCTTTGCCTCAGGTGGCACTGCAAGGAAAGGTGTTCACTGTGTCACTTCCAGCGAGACTTGGAGCTGAGCCACAGAATCATTTCCAAAAGTCCAGGGAGCAGCTCTTGGTGGTAGTTTGGCTTTGCAGAGGTTCTTCATTGAATGTGTGGTCAGACATGGAAATGAACTATTCAGGGCAATGGTGATGTCACCATCCCTGGAGGGATTGAAAAGTTTTGGGGATGTGGTTTCTATGATGACCTTGGCAGTGCTGGGGACTCAGCATTCTTGGTTGGACTCAATCTTAGAGTCTTTTCCAACCTAAATGATTCTGTGACTCCATTCTATCCAAACAAATATATATATTAAAAAAATAATAAAATTAAGTAATAGTCCCAAACCCTCTTTTGAGTTCTCATCCTTGAAAACAGCATTCCATGAGCAGAAAAGCTGCAGGGAGAAATCTCTGCCCAAGGACTGTAAAAGAAAAGAATCAACATCCTCTTGCTCCCTTAACCTGAGCAAGTTGCTTAGTCTCTTCATACTTTGCTTTTGTGGTCAAAATCATTGTCTTCTCATCTCTGTGCCACAATTTCCCTGGAAATGAGGGACAATTTAGTAAAAATGTGTTTGTGTGTGCAGTGACATGTACACAGGGATTGGAGCACTGTGGGATGCTTAGGGTCACTGTAGCATCATTTTAGAAAAAGGTACTTATATTTAAATATAACACAAACAAAACATCCAAACTGATTTATATATCAAAAGAGCACTGAGGGTCTTAGACAATTTTAATTAGTCTTTTTAATAGATTTATTTTTTCTGTTGGAGCAAACGCAGAACCAAGTAAGCAAAGTGTGGTGACCAAAGGGTGTGCAGGAGACCAGAACAAATCATCTAATAAACTCCACAAAACTGTTTGTGATAACTGATTTATGACAATGGTGGTGACGGTGCCCCTTGGTTTCCCCCCAGCCCGCAATGTAGAGGTGCTCAAGCACCTGCAGGACGTGGAGATTGAGGAAGACAGCTCTGCTGTGTTCTCCTGCGAGCTGTCCCACGATGATGAGGACGTGGAGTGGTTCCTCAATGGCACCCTCCTCTACACCAACAACTTCAACGACATCAAGAACGTTGGCAAGTGCTACACGCTGACCATGAAGCAGGTGAAGCCTGAGGACGCTGGCACGGTGACAATGAAGTCAGACAAGGTGTCAGAGACCGTGCGGCTGAAGGTGATAGGTGGGTCCAGGTCATGCTCCTGAATGAACATGAGAGATGTAAATGAGCCATTATTTGCCAAATCCACAGGGCAATCCTGCTTAATAGATTAAAAAAAAGTTGAGGTATTAAATATGGGCCATGAAAATGGTGAAGGGTCTGGAGGAGCCTTGAGAGGAGTGGCTGAGTTCACTTGGTTTGGTCAGCTGGAGGAGAGAAGATGGAGGGGAGACCTTGCTGTGGGTTTCAAAATCTTCATGTGAGGGAAAGTGGAAGGGCAGGTACCAATCCCTTCACTCTGGTGGCCAGTGACAGGACTTGAGGAAACAGCTGGGCCTGAGTCGTGAGAGGTTTAGGTTGGATATCAGGAAAAGGTTCTTCCCTCAGAGGGAGGAGGGCACTAAACAGGCTCCTCAGGGCATGACTATGGTCCCAGTGCTGTCAGAGTTCCAGGAATGCTTGGACAAAGCTCTCGGGGACACCATGGGATTGTTGGGATGTCTGTGCAGGGACAGGTGTTGGACTGAATGATCCTTGTGGGTTCCTTCCAACTCAGGATATTCTATAATTCTATGATGTTTTTTCTGGAGCTGGACTCAATCAGCCATGAGAAGAGAATTTCCTGCTGTCCTTCATACGTCTTAAAAGTTCAGTCACACAACTGAGTTTCTGTTGTTTAACACATTCTTGGGCACCCTCAGCGAGTGTGGAGGTGACACCCAGTCACCAGACATGCCTGAGGGTTGAGGTGCCACCCAGAGGGACATGGACATGCTCAAGAAGTGAGACCACGTGAACCTCTTGAGGTTCAACAAGGCCAGTGTGAGGGGCTGCACCTGTGTCAGGGCAGCCCCTGGTGTCAACACAATCTTGGGTTGAAGGGATTTGGAGCAGGATGAAGAACTGAGAGCAGGATGGAGGGCCTGGAGGTGCTGAAGGGTGATGCTGGTTTAGGTTCTGCATTGGTATCAGCAATATTGCCAAGGGCTTGTTAATGTCTCTAAACATTTGATGGCAACTGAAAGTGTCCCGAACATCCTGGTTGTTCTCTGTTTTGCCTCCTGACCTTCAGAGAAACCTGCTGTCTTCATGAAATCCTTGGATGACGTTTTTGGTGAGGAGCGAGGAGTGATCAAACTGGAATGTGAAGTCTCCAAAGAGAAGGTCAAACCTGTTTGGAAAAAGGATGGTGTGAAGATCCCTTCTAGCAAGAAGTATGAGGAGATTCAGTCTGGGAAGACCCTGTGCCTCCTTATCCATGACCTTGAAAAGACAGATGCAGGGTTGTACACCTGTGACATCGGCACTGATGTGGCCAAATCAAAGGTCAGCGTTCAGGGTAAGTGTTGTAGACAGTGGCCTCTCAAGGGGTGTTCAAAATATGGGTGGGCTTGATCCCTTCGGCCCTCACCTCTTCCTGAACAAATCTCATGTAATAGTGTGATGTCTGAACAATCCCTGCTAATTTTGGTGTAAGTATACCTGGGGTTTCTAAGTGAAAATCAGGTGTCAGGAATGTAGTGACAATATTTTCTTCTAGAACATCCCTAAAGTGCAGAAATCCTCCCAGAAAAGCAAAAATTTCTCAAAAAAAAAAAAAAAAAAAATCATCCCAACAAACAACAGAAAATCCCCCAGGCAGCCTGTTTCATATTTTGAGCTATTGTCTCAGAGTGCATTGTAGGAACACAAAAGCAGGACAACAATATCTGTTGAGGGACCCAGCTGTTCAGCCCGTCCTCTAGTCCTTGTCAGTCTCAAGGACAAAGAATTGTTCATGGCTTAGAAACTCATAATGTTAATGAGAAAAATTTTGAATTTGCCTGGTTTGAACACCAAGGGTAACAAGTCAAAAAATTCAAACATCCCATTTCTCCTATCAGCATGGAGAAGAACCTTACCCAGTGTCCCAGAGGCTGCTTTTCTGAGAGCTTTTCTCTTCTCTAACTCATTGAACCTTGAATCTTTCCCATTGAGCTGTTCTTCATTCAATCCTTCCTGAGCACAGCCAGGAGACTAACATTTCTCTTTTTGTACAACTTTGATATGATTCTGAGTCTGAACAATTCTTTCCCGTGCCACAGCCATCTGTAAAGAAAACAGTGGTGTCCTGCCAAGTTAAAATTGAGTTAAAATCTTAAACTTGTATTAATGTAATTCTTGTTCTCCAGAACTGAACATTGGCATCACCAAACGGCTCAAGAACACTGAAATGCAGGAGGGAGAAGACTGCACTTTTGAGTGCATTTTGTCCCATGAAAGCATTGATGACTTCCACTGGACGCTGAACGGGAGAAAAGTGGAAAGTGGGGGGAGATTTAAAGCCTCCAACGCGGGTCGGAAATACACACTGAGCATCAAAAATGTCATTCTTGATGACACTGGGGAAGTCACCTTCACTGCCCGTGGTCTCACCTCCAAGGCTGCCCTGGTTGTGAAAGGTAACAGGGCCAGAAAATCTTGGGTGTATTTTCATAAGGTTTGTCAGCAAACACCTGTTGTGATCTGAGTTGACAGCAACATTCCCTGTGAGCCTTGAGGAGCTGAGACTTTTCCTTTAAAAAAAGCTGAAACTTTAAATAGATATTTTAGATATTAGAATAGATAATAGATATTGAAAACTGGCTACATTAGGTAGTGTGCACAGATAATTACAGCCCAGACTTTGCATCAGACTTTGCACCAGGCTCCTGGGTGGTCAGTGGGGAGAAGAAATTAGTAATTTTCAGACATAGTTCATAATCTGCAGTTAGTCCTTTTTCCATAGAATTAGGAAATCCCAGAATGGTTTGGGTTGGAAGGAACTTCCATCATCTTGTTCCAACCTTGCAGAGGTTTCCCAGAGCAGCTGTGGCTGCCCCTGGATGCCTGGAAGTGTCCAAGGCCAGGCTGGATGGGGCTTGGAGCAGCCTGGGACAGTGGAAAGTGTGAGATCCCTTCCAATCCAAACCATTCTGGGATTCTATGATTTGAGTTGCAAAACCCCAGCCATCTATAGATGATTTTCATTCAAAGGTCCCTTTTTGTTCTTTTTTTTTTTTTTTTTTTTTTTTTTTTTTTTTTTTTTTTTTAATCTCTGCAGAAAAACCCACTGAGGTTACAAAACAGCTGGAGGATAAAACATCACCAGCAGGGCAGGACATCAGCCTGAGCTGTGAATTGTCCAAAGCTGATGTGAACATCAGGTGGTACAAGGATGGCAAAGCAATCAGGAAAAGCCAAAAATATGACCTGCAGCAAGAGGGAACACGGGCCACTCTCATCATCCATGACTCCACGGTCAAGGACAGTGGGGAATACACCTGTGAGACAGAGACCTCCAAAACAACAGCCAGGATCACTGTGCAAGGTCAGCTGAGGGTGCAGAGGAGCTGGCAGGTTCAGAGGTTGGGTGTAAATACCTACAGCCATGGGAGATTCCTTCTCCTACATCTCCCTGGGCAGGATCAGTGTTAGTTTTTGAAAAAATCACTGATTAAAAGCTTGAAAAAATTAAATATGGAAAAACACCTTTTGGAAGTTGAACAATCTTATGGGCTCTGTAACAAGCCAATCAAAACTGGCAATTTAAATTATTCTGTGTTGAATATGAGTGATGAAAAATGTCTGCAAGAGGAAACCTCACCACTACATGGACCATGTCATTAAACTTTCCTGGAGATATTTCACCTGATATGTCCTGTGACAGGAGGGGAGCCTGGTGGTCTTAGATGCATTCCATCTGATAGGATGGCAGAAAATGGCCTCAAGGCTTAGATTGGATGTTAGGAGAAATTTCTTCATGGAAAGGCTGGTCAGGCATTGGAACAGGATGCCCAAAGTGGTGGAGTCACCACCACTGGGGGGATTTAAAAGATGTGTAGATGTGGTTACTGGGGACATGATTTAATTAAGTTAATAGTTGGACTTGGTTGATCATTTTCAGCCTAAATGATTCTATGATGATTATTTTGATGATTCTATGATTTGGGGCAGAGTGGATCCAAGATGACTCTGGATGCTCAGGATTAGTCTGGGTAACAAATCTGTCTCTCATTATTTTTTTTATTTCTTCTCTTTTCCTTCCAGAAAAGCCCAATTATTTTGTCAAGGAGCTCTCAGACCTGAAAGCTGATGAGAGTGGAACTGCAGTTTTTGTGTGCCAGAGTGAGAGAGCTGCATCCTCTGTGGTCTGGAGGAAAGGCATCGCTGAGCTCAGGGCTGGCAGGAAATATGAGATGACACAGAAGGGACAAGTCCTCCAGCTGACCATAAAGAACCTGGAGAAAAGTGACAGTGACGCGTACAGCTGTGACATTGGGGACGCCCAGTCCAGAGCCAAGCTGACTGTGCAAGGTATGAGTGAGAGGAATGTGGCTGTACATCCCTTTTCTGCCACGGGAAGCACGCACAGGCAGAGCTGTGTCTCAGCAGGGCAGCAGAGCTGCTCATTTCTGGTTCTGTCTCTCTCATGATGGCAGGAACATGTGGCCAAAAATACAGGAATGTAGAGCTGGACATACAGAGCAGTTTGAAGCAATTACACCTGGAGTATTTTGGGTGTGATTTAAACCTCCCAGAGGCTCATGTGAGGGGAGGGGTTGGTGTTCCTGTGTGATCATAACATGGATGTGATTCACAGTGCCTGCTGTTGGATGAGGGAAAATTATCCTGCCTTCAGGCTTTTCTCCATACCCATTGATTCTGCTCCCCAGGAGTGGTTTCTGAGAGGTGGTGGATAAATAGAATGGTCCAAAGAGTTATGGAATGGGTTTGGTTGGAAGGGAACCTAAAGATTATCCAGTCCCACTCCCTGCCATGGGACATCTTCCACCATCCCAGGCTGCTCCAAGCCCCATCCACCCTGGCCTGGGACACTCCCAGGGATCCAGGGGCAGCCACAGCTGCTCTGGGAACCTGTGCCAGGGCCTGCCCATCCTCCCAGTCAGGAATCCCTTCCCAATATCCCATCTAACCCTGCCCTCTGGAGAAATGATTCGAGAATAGTCAGGTGAAGGTGCAGCAGCATCCCCTTGCTAATTGTTGCAATTTTTAAAGGCAAGGGGGTAAGGTCAGACTCCTCCTCTGATCCTCTGCTGCAGCGTCCTCGAGAAGCAAAGAAATGTGTTTAATCCCCATCATAACCTCAGGCTCTCAGCTGTCTGAATTCACCCTGAGGTTTTTAACACCAGCTTTTCTGAGCAGAAAAAAAAGCACTTCTCTGTCAGGAACATCCAAGTAAAACATCCCTGTGCTGGTTTTATAAGTAGAAGGAACATCGGAGATGTTTTTGTATTCAGTGATAACCGTATTTTATATATTTATAGTGAGGTTTATCTTTGTATGTATGTTTATATATCTATTTTTAATAAGGGATGTATCTATCTTTACAGGGAGGTTTTCAGGGCAGATGTTTTAGGGTTTTTCTACCAAAGCCACAGTCAGACATTTTCTCCATTTCCCACTGTGTTTATGGTTGGAGTGAACTCAAGGAAGGTGTGGGATCAGTGGTCCTATCCCATAGAAAGAAAGTTATTTTTGCTGTAGGTTGTCAAGAGATAGATCATCTCTTGGTGACATTCAGAGCCCAATAATGCTTCCAACCTTTCCAGATATTTCATTAGGAGAAAATTTTCAGCCCTGGATTTGCATTGTACTGGCTATTTGTTCTGCTCTGTGTTTCCTGGTGCTTGAAAGTTGTCTTCACCCTATTTTGGTGTGTGTCCTGTACATATTATCTTCCTGTGAGTGGGTTTTGTGGTCCATATCAGGGGAATTCTGTCTCAGTCTTCTCTGTCACAAATGTATTTCTTACTTGAAATGCTCACGTGGGAAATCTTGGGAGTTTTCCGTGTCGATTTTCACGCCAGAAACTGAAGATTCCAGTAATTGATGTATTTATGTTCCTTTCAGGCCAGAAAGTGCTAATAACAGAAGACCTGGAGGATGTCACTGTGTTAGAAGGAGAATCTGCCATGTTCAAGTGCAGAATCTCTCCAGTAGACTATAGCAGAGTGCAGTGGTTTTTGGATAAAACCCCACTCCATACCAATGAACTTAATGAGATCCAGTCCCAGCCTGGTGGATATCACCTGCTAACGCTGAAAAAGCTCTCACTGAAGGACTCGGGGGTCATTACATTTGAAGCTGGTGATAAGAAAACATCTGCCAGTTTGGTTGTTAAAGGTAAATCCATCATCACAACTGCAGGAGAGGAAATGATGAGTAGAAATAAGCGGGGTTAATGTGGGTAGGTGGAAAAGAAAGGAACAAAAATGCTACAAATTTAGCACCATCATTGTATATCTGTACATGTTCAAGAATAACATGAATTATATAATGAAATTGTGGCTGGAGAATGAACTCTTTGTAATCCTGGGCAACTCTTGGAGTGTTTATTGGATTTAGATGGGAATGATACAGAGATGGTACAGTGGATGCCTCTTTCAGTTTTTCCTCAAGTTGATAAGGCCATGATTCATAATGAGAAATCAATTAATTCAATGAAAAATAAAAAAAAAGGGCAACCAGTATGTTTTAAATTCAGTTTTCATTGTTTGAAAGGCATCATTGCATGTGTTCCCTGCTATTCATTGTTGACAATAGATTGTTTTCTCTGGAGAAGTTAAATTGAGGTAAAACTGGAGTGTTTGGTAGCAAAGACATAAAATGAATGCCAGGCAGCACAAGAATGTGGGATTAGAGAGATGTTTCCTTACTGGAAATATAAATACTTCTTGTTGCCTAGAGATGTAAAACACACAGTCTCCACTGTGTCAGATCATTATCTCATTTTTTTCAGAATAACCACATTTATTTCAAAGAACTTTTCTTTTTACAAAAGTTGAAAATCTGCCCAAATTTTTCTAAGCTTCAGAAACACAAATGGATTTCTTTTTCCTGAGGGAAAACAAAAGCTTTTATTTGCAAAAGGCTAATTATTTATGTTCTTCAGCAGGAACTTTTCTTCTCAGTTTCTCCCAGATATAATTTGAAAGTTAAACACCACTTTACAACATCACTGGTGCCTTTCTGAGGGCTTTATAGTCATGAATGCCAAATTATTCGCTACTATAGCTTTGACACAAGCAATCCTGGATTCAAATCTCACAGATTACTTGTGATCTGAGAATCCACACCTCTTCTGAACCATGTCAGATGGTTTGTATGTGAATCTGGAGAAGCCCTGAGTCTTCACAAAGGAGCTGGTTGACACTGAAGTCACGGAGGGAGAGGATGTGAGCCTTCAGTGTGACACCTCCAGATCAGACAGCCCTGAGAAATGATGCAAAGATGGGAAGAGCCTTAGGAATTCTTCCAAATATAACATCAGGCAGCCAGGGTTTGAAGCCAAGCTTGTCATTCACAGGGCAGAAGGAAGAGACAGTGACAGATGTGAGTGTGAGGCTGGAGCAGCCAAAAGTAGTGCAGTCATTGCTTTCAAGGGTAAGAACTTTCAGAGTGATGGTTTGGGTCCTAGTCCAGAGCAATTATTTGAAATTATAAAAACATGAAGCTACGCTGAAAAGGAACCCTGTGGTGTGCACTGAGGTGTTCTTATCTGGAAGAGCAGCTAGAGGTGACAGAATGTGAACCAGGAGAATCCTTCATCTGACCTGGCTCTAGTTCTGAGGAACTTGAGTGCCTCTGAGAATCAAGGAATTCTAGAATGGTTTGGGTTGGAAGGTACATTAAAGATCATCTCATTCCAAAGCCCAGAAAGAGAGCAGTAGGAGAACACCCCAGGCTAAAAGGTATTCCACAGAAAGGATGGATCACCTCCTGGAGCTGCTTCCAGTGATGGCTCTCTCCAAGGAGGGAACTCACAGCCCCATGTTTGTGTGTGCTATTGCTTTAGGCAGCCAGATTTATTCAGAGCATCACTGGGCAAGAGGTGCTCTCCTGTTTGATAGGGCTTGGGGAGATGGTTTAGAGTGAAAGAGGGTTATTTAATTAGATGTAAGGAACAAGTTGGTAAAACACTATAGGAGGTTGCCCAGAGAGGTGGTGGATGCTCCATCCCTGGAAACATTCAAGATCAGGTTGGGTGGGGTTCTGAGTGCCTGGTCTGGTTGAAGATGTCTGGGGTCATGGCAGAGGGTTGGACTAGATGAGCTTTAAAAGGCCCTCCCAACCCCAAATGTTCTATGATTCTATGATCTAAAGGGCTGTTGTCTGAGCTGAGGCAAAAGTTCTCTTCTTAGCTGAGTCTTTTATCTCTGAGTTAGGTGTGGGTTTGGTCTCATCCAGGTCAGAACCAGGCTCACCAGGTATCACCTTATAATTGCTGCTGCCTGTCCTGAGTCACTGTCCCAGCCCCAGGCTTAGGAGGAGCTCTGTCTCTGTGAGTTAAAACACTCTGTGAGTTAAATCATTCCCCTGGGCAGGTTTGAGCAGGTACAGGGAGGATTTTACAGGCACAGGCTGTGTTTATCCAGACCAGAGGATGTCCTGTGTGCAGCTGATGTCACACCCTTGGGATGAACTGATCAGAAGCTGCATCTGGATTCAGTGTGAACAAAAAAAGCATTTGAGTTGCTGGGATGGTCAACCTGAACCCCAAAGCACCAAGTGGGAGGACAAGCTGCTCACAGGATTTTTCTAGAGCACAAAGAACCAACTTGAGACTGTGCAAGAAAAAGAAGACCTTGTTGATGCAATGAAGAAGAGCTGGTTGTTAATGACCCTGATTTTCTGTCGTTCTGTGCAAGAGTACTTTCCCTGTATCCATTGCCCACAAAACAAAGATCTGTGTTGACTCCAGTAGGACCCGGATGAATAATTTTCTGTTAGAAAAGATCCATATTTGTAATGTTCCCACAACAGCCCCATTTTTCTCCTCACACAGAAGGGTGTGGATGGATGTAGGATTTAAACACACAGATTCAGGTCAAGGAGTGAAGCCATAAGGATGCCTACAAGAAATTATGCTGTTGGAACTTTCCTTTATCTGTCAGAGTCACATCAGAACAACAGAATGCAAAAATGGAGAATAGAAACTCAATACTTGTGTGACACTGGGTGTCCCAAACTAGAGATAAAAGGGAGCAGGATAATTGGGTGTAGATTTCCAACAGCCACAGGTTAAGTGCATCATGGGTCAGTAGCTGACTTCATATTCTTAAGACAGCATAATTCAAGAAGAACTTATTTTTTTTCTTATCCAAACATTTCAGTTAAGTTTATTTTTTCCCCAAAAGTGCCTTCTCTGCATTAGCTCACCTTAGAGTCTTGAATCCCAGGCTGTGACAGAGACTGCAGGGGAATCTCCACAGGGACCCTGTCACGTTCAGCTGTGCTTCCCTCTCTGTGCTTGCTCTGTGCTGGTTTTAAGTCTGTGTTCATGCTGGATTTAAAAAAAAAAAACCACACTGTAGGGGTTTTTCATGATGATAAATCAATATTGCTGGTCATGACAGAAAGTGTTTTGCCATTCCTTTGTCCTCTGTGTTGTGAGTTGACCTCAGTGAAGTTTTATGTTTTTTGTGCTGGTGGTCCAGCTCTGGGCAGCCATCTGCAGCACAGTTTGTGTCATTAGCTGCAGTGCAGCATCTGCCACTGTTAATAATGAAAGCAGTGAGAGCAGCAGCATCTTCAGCAGTGCAGATAGTGGTTAAAGAGAAAATAGGCATCTGGCCTCTTTTTTTTTTTTTTTTTTTTTTTTTTTTTTTCTGCTGTAAAGTGCTGGCAGCCAGATGTGAGATGTCAGACTCTGTTTATTCTTTGCTAGTGCTTTTTCATTCCTGTGTTTTTCTGTCTCAAAAAATGAAGTCTGATACTAAAAGAAAAAAGTAATTTCCAGCCTCATGAGCTCCTTTTAACATTTGTGTTATTCCTTTTCTCAGAAACACCAGTTCTTTTCAAGCAAGAGCTCCAAAATGAAGAAGCCAAAGAAGGGAAGCAGGTCAGGCTGACCTGTGAGCTCAGCAAGCCTGGTACCCCAGTGAAGTGGATGAAGGGAGACACTGTTCTCCATGCCAGTGAGAAATATGAGTTTAAGCAGCATGGGACTGTGGCAGAGCTCATAATTCGAGATGTGAAATCTGTAGATGCTGGGGACTACACGTGCAGTGCTGGGGAGCTGAAAACCACTGCTCAGGTCAAAGTGAATGGTGGGTACAATTTGAGACATGGCCACACTTCAGTTGAAATTTAATAGATCTTATTAAACATAGATCTATAGATTAATAGATCTGTTAAACAAAAGTAAATCACATAACACTTCATTTTTTTTGTGGAGGTGCCATCTTTAATAGGTAAATTTTAAAGGTAATATTGCTGCCTTTTAGGCACCTGTATGTATTTCATTCATGTGATCTCATATTCTGCGTCTGGGGTTTTTAATCTGTAGTTGTGCATTGGGGGGAAAAAAAAATAAGGTGCAGAGGATTAATTTATTCTGTGCTGTAGTTCTTGCCCTATCAGCTGTTTTACATGGCTGTGATTAAAACTGGAGTGGGAAACCAGTAGTACTGAGCATAAGGATGTGAAAACATAAATCCAGTCCCTGGAAAATTGAAGGTGATAAAACAATTAATAGGCTCCGGGCTCCCCAAAACATCCTTTCAAAGACTCTTAGATGCCATCTCCACTCTCCACTGCCCTTAAACAAATTCACTGCCTTTAGTAGTATGTGCTGGAGCAGAAAGCGGGAGAAATATAGGATATAGATGTTATTTCAGAGCCCTGCAGGAGCAGGGAATTCATTAGGTGATGGTGCCCAGAGTATTCTGAAAGGATCCTTTTTAAAAATAAAAGAAACCTCCCCCACATTTCTAAGAACCCACAGTGAGAGGGTAACATCAGAGGGAGAGATTTATCCCTGCTCCCAGACAGAATCTCCTTGGTGCCACATAGCCAATGGAGGGCTTAGGGCTGCTCTGCCCACTTGGAAAAGGCCTGGATTTAAGAGGTGACAGCTCTCATGGAGGGACTTGCTGTGGAGCAGATCAAGAGGGCCTGTCCTAACCC
Source organism: Cettia cetti (assembly GCA_013401135.1). Taxonomy (NCBI): domain Eukaryota; kingdom Metazoa; phylum Chordata; class Aves; order Passeriformes; family Sylviidae; genus Cettia; species Cettia cetti. The sequence goes on along the minus strand of VZUI01062520.1, from coordinate 17,804 downwards.
CTGGCTGTGTGTTCCAGCTGTGCCTGTCCTTTTCAAACAAGCCCTGGAGAACACGGCTGTGGAGGAGGGGAAATCCGTCTCCTTGCGCTGTGAACTGACAAAAGCTGATGCCACCGTGGTGTGGAAGAAGGGAGAAGCCACCCTCCAGGCAAGTGCCAAATATGAAATGAAGCAGAAGGGAACAGTGGCAGAGCTGGCGATTCATAATGCAGAGCCAGAAGATGCGGGAAGATACACCTGTGACACTGGAGACCAGCAGACCACAGCCCAAGTCAAAATCCATGGTAGGAATGAGACACCTGCTTGTCACCATTTGTTGTTGTTCTTGCCATGGTCCTGCTACCCCTGGATGCTTTCAGAGAGTGTTCAGGAGAACAGGGATCAGCACAAACACAAGGCAGCTCTGGCTGGGTCCGTTATGTTCTTTGTTTTTTTGGGATGATAACTTCATGTTAAAATATATCAAAGGTACCTGATAAAGTAATTTTTTCTTCCCTATAAAATGCCTGTTATACTTTGGATAGAGGTGACTGTCCAAGCTGTAAGCCAAGAGGTAAGAAGGATTTCAGCTGCACCTCTTATTAAAGAATATTCCATTCTTCCTTCCACTTCCTCAATGAGTTTTTACATGTCTGTGACCAGCAACTTTGGGGTAATTGTTTTTGTGTTCTAATTATTGGGAAATAATTGTTCTTTTTTCATTAATAATTGTTCTTTTTCAACTCTTGTTGCCACTGTAAATATCAGCAGACTCCTGGAGGTGCAGGTAGGTCAGAGCTTCTTTGCTGTGTGTGCCAAAAGAATTTGAATTTGTTTTGGCTTTGAGTCCCGTGTGAGGTCACCAGGTGGTGACGATGCGCTTGAAATAAACTGAGAATGCTTCACTCCTCAGCTGTGTCAGTGCTCTTCAAAAAAGAGCTGGAGCCTGTGGAAGCTGTGGAAGGTGGGACAGCCACCCTGAGGTGCCAGCTGGGCACAGAGGCCCCCGTGGAGTGGAGGAAGGGGCAAACTCTTCTCCGGGCGAGTAACAAGTACAAGATGAGGCAGGAGGGCACCGTGGCTGAGCTGCTGATCCACGACCTGGAGCCAAAGGATGCTGGAGACTATTCCTGTCTAGTGGGGAACCAAAAAACCACAGCAGCCTTGTCAGTCAATGGTAAAAAGGCAGAAATAACCTGTGAAACTCTGGAATGTTTTTGTCCACCTCTTCCTTCCTCTTCTCTGCACATTCCCTCACAACAACTTCCTCCATGTCCTGCTTTCTTCCATCCTCTTGCTTGTGTCACTCCTGTCCCCAATCTCCATTTCATTATACCCTGTGTTGGGCGTGTGTTGTGTTGTCTTCTCACCTTCCCTTGAGTGAAGGATGTGGTCCTGCACGTGTGTTTTCCCGAATTAGCATGGAAACATAAGATTCCTTAGGATTTCCTGTTTCAGAGGGTTCACCATGTGCAACGATGAGAACGAGTCTGTCTCTCTTGATGCATGATCTCAGCCAGGATCATGGTTTTGTTGATTCCCACAGAACAATTTACTAAATAATTTCTTTTACCATCCATGAAAACAAACAGGATGTGCTAAGGATGAGGGTGTTGGAGTAAGGCTTAGGTAGATAATGAGAGATAAATCACGATAAATCACGATTCAGCCTCCGAGCAGGGTCTAGGGTGGCAATCCCTTTCCCTTCTGCCTCTCCCAGCCCTGCCAGTCCGTTTCAAGCAAGAGCTGAGGAACGAGGAGGCCACGGAGAGCGGGACGGCGACGCTGCAGTGCGAGCTGAGCCGGCCGGGCGGCCCCGTCCAGTGGAGGAAGGACGGGAAGGCACTGACCCCAAACGGGAAATACAGAATGAGGCGGGAAGGGCGCTTTGTCGAGCTGGTTATCCAAGACCTACACCTGACAGATGCTGGGAGCTACACCTGCGTGTGTGGAGAGCAGGAGAGCACAGCTGCCTTGAGAGTGAATGGTAACCCTCCTACCCACGTTTCTCTTTAAACCCCAAACGTAGCAGTTTTGGCAGCGTTTCCTGCTCAACCAGAGCTTGGTTGCTGTGGGTCTTTAGGGTTTCATCTTAGCTCTGCAGTGCCAGAGAGTCACCCTATTGGAGAATAATCTCTTAAGCTTTTTTGCATTGAGACAGCACCTATATATTATATATTGTAGCACTGCACCAGGTAGATGTTTTCTATATAAGGAAAAGGGTCTCAGTTCCACCCCAGCACCTTTTAAGGGAAGAATGCTAGAAGTTTCTATGCCTTGCTGATCATAGTTGGCTTGGTGCCAAGACAAAAACACTGATAGGTCTCTACCTGCTCCACAGAAATGAAGCTGTGTTCTACTGGGATTGCCAAAAAACCCACCTAAATCATTCAGTACTTAAGGGAGAATCGAGGCTTCTCAGCTCATTTTCAGGGTCTTGTAGCAGGTGTGTGGGACCTGTCCCTACACTGTGAACAGCTTTTTTCTTTTCTTTTGTATTATTTTCTTCTTTTATCAAAACCTTTTTGCTTTTTCAAGACATACTCCACCATGTTGTCTCGCTAAATATTTTCAGCCATTTTCTTTGAGGTGCTGGACACCCTCAGAGGTATTGAACCCTCTCCGAGCTAAATACATCTGGCTCTTTGAGAAATTCAATAATATATTGTTCAGTTTATTTCTCTCTCCTCTGAGAGGTTTTACCCCCTTTTTCAATTGTACCCACCTAGAAACAGAGCATTTCTGATTGAGTGCACACGCTGCAGCCCAATAACTCCATTTTATTCTGGTGCTGATTCCTTCTCTGTTGGTGTTGCATCCTTCAGCCTTGCCTATCCTCTTCCAAGAAGAATTGATGAACAAGGAAGCTACAGAGGGAGAGGCAGTCACTTTGTGCTGCAAACTGAGCAAATCAGCCCCAGTTGAGTGGAAAAAGGGGAATATGGTGCTCAAGCCAAGTGAAAAGTACAAAATAGAGCAGGAAGGTCCCTTTGTGGAGCTGACAATCCAGGATTTGGATTTGGCAGACGCTGGGGATTACAGCTGTATGTGTGGAGACCGACAGACTACGGCTGCTCTGGCAGTAAATGGTAAAAACAAAATCATCAGCGCGTGTTCCAAGTCCGCCTGTGTGATTCCAAGATCTCTTCCTCTCTTACTTCTGCTTCCTCTGATCCCTGTGTACTTCCAGTCCTCCTTTCTGCTGATTAATTTGCCTATCCTTTCTTCTCTCTTTTTCTCCTTTCACCTGATGCCTTCCTGATGTGCTTCCAAGGTGCTTTATTCAAAAGACAAGTAGAGAACAAGTTCCTAACTCAACTCCCTAGTCCAGAATAGCTTCTTGTTTAGAAGTTTTCCCATATGAACTGACCTAAAAGTGGGAATAATATTTATTTTTTGTGACTTAGCAGCACTTGTTGCTGCTAAGAGGAAGAAGTTTTCATCAATGTGTGATGTTACGCAAGGACAATCTTAATAAAAAATAGGCTTTTTTTGTTCCTGCTATTCCCAGCTCTTTTTTACCAATTTTGGCTTAATGCTTCCCAAGCAAATATTTTATTTCTGCAAAAAGCTGACAGCATGTTTGCAGCTGCTCTGCTTTACGGGACTCTTATTTATAAAAATTCAGACAGTGCCATGAATCAGGCCCTTCTGTAGAACTCCTGCTTTTCTCAAGGGAAGCAAAATGCTCTGGGTCCCATATTGAAATCTAGCCTCTAATTCATGTCTTTGATTTTATGGTGTATAAAGCAAAGAGTACTTGTCTTGTCAACTATTTTGCAGATAGACTTGATTTTAAAGGAAGTTTTAAAATGTGAGGACAGAAAAAAAAAAATTAGACTACTTTAGCTTTTGAAGGGTTAGAGATTGGAGAAAAACTGAGGAGGAACTAAAACCTGGAGGAGACCAGGAAGGACTGTTGGCTCCAGGGAGATAAGAGAGGGATTAAGTCATGGATTCAGGTTTTCCCAGGGCTGATGCCATGTCCGTGTTTGCTCTGCAGTCCTTCCTGCTCTTTTCACCAAGGGACTCATGGATGAAGAAGCTACCGAGGGTAAAAGTGTCTCCCTGCACTGTGAGCTGAACAAGGCTGCTGCTAATGTGGAGTGGAAGAAGGGGTTCAAGACCCTCAAGCCAAGTGACAAATACAAAATGAAGAGGGAAGGTGTCGTGGCTGAGCTTATAATCCAAAATCTAGACACGGCGGATGCTGGGAATTATTCCTGTGTGTGTGGAGACCAGCAGACCATGGCAGTTTTAACAGTTCATGGTAAAACAAACAAAACAAGGCAAATCCTGAAAGTAACTACCCTGATTTCTCTGTTCCCATCGCCTTCTTCAGCCAGACCTTTATCCACAGCTCACCAATGCCAGTGAAATGCATCCATTGGCATCTGTGCAGCTGGAATTTGTGGCACGAGAGGGATGTCCAAGCTCAGAGTAAGGCAATCAGGGTTTCTGCCACTCTTTTAATTAGGGGCCACCATTTTGCTTTTCCCTTGAAAGGTCCTTTATTAGACTCCCCGTTATGCTCAAGGTAAAGGGTTGCTTCAGAGGGATTGTGTTTTAGGGATTTTAAGGTGTGGTAAAAATTCCAAAAGGTTAGGTTATTCCATGGAATCTTATGCCCATACTCTATTCCTGAGACAACAAAGTGCTTTGATACTTACAGCCCAGTTGTCATGGAATTCAGTTGGTGCTCTGTGTAAAACAAGCCCAGAACTTCTAAAGAACAACCATTCTCAGGGAGAACTTTGATTTTTACTGAACCTGACATCTTTGAAAGGGTATGTCAGTTCAGGTGAAAATGCTTGTTTTCCCACCATGCATTGAAATGAACAATTTCATTTCAAACTGACATTTAAAATGAAACTCCAGTGTTTCATTTTTTTAAAAATGTAAAATGTCTCTTTGTTTGCTTAAGTATGTGGAAACACAGCAAACATCCTCCCATTGTGGTCTAAAATGTCGTAAGAGAATACCATTTTCTTTCCAGAAATTTCAAATTGGTGTTTGTTCTTTTTGATTGAAATTTCACAGGGGAAAAATTGGTGTTTCAACCTCTATTTGTATTGATTTGTGATTCTAAGTACATGTAAAATACCTCTATGGATTACTGCAAGCATAAAATCCTCTCCTGGTGATGACATTTCTTTCCCAACACTGATTCATGGAGACCCATGAGAATCTCTGTTCTTGTGTTGATAAATCAGTTCAAGATAAGAGGGAAAAGGAAACTTAAACATAATTTTAACACTTTGGAGCGCTACATCTCACTGCTGCTATTGCTGTCCTTCAGCTTTGCCTGCATTTTTCAAGGAAGGGCTGAAGAACAGGGAAGCCACGGACGGTGCAACAGCCACTCTGCGCTGCGAGCTGAGCAAGGTCGGCGTCCCCGTGGAGTGGAAAAAAGGGGACAAGGCACTCAAACCAAGTGAAAAGTACAGGATGAGGCAGGAAAATACAGCTGCAGAGCTGCTGATCCGAGATCTGGAGGTGGAAGACACAGGAGAATACACCTGTGTGTGTGGAGATCAGAAGACCTCGGCTGTCTTGACAGTCCATGGTAAAAAAGCCGTTCTCCGTTGGGATAGCAGTACCTCAAGGACATCCCTTTTCTCTCTCTCCTTCCCACCTGCTTTGATTCTGCAGCATTTTCATGGCTTGCTGGTCCTGTTTCCCCCCATCTCTTGCTGTCTGTCAGTTTGAAACTGGTGGCTTTACATCAGAGTCAAGAATAGTTGTGAGAATTTCTCATCTCAGAGAACAAGAGTGAGCAGAGCTCCAGCAGAAGATCATTCTCAGGGGTTTGTCACTGTGTCTCCCTGACATCAGTGGATTTTCACGATTAACCTGAAGGAAAGTTCTTTAAATCTGCTGAGCTCAGTCACTGAGAGGTTTTTCCATTCAGGAATGAGTGACCATGCTCCTCTCCTGCAGGATTGTGGTATATTCTGCTGAGGAAAGAGTACTTAAATAAATCCCCACTCCTCAGCATTATTCTGCAGGTCCTGACTTAGGGGATAATGGGGGAAAATTTGTTCCTGGCTCTGTCATGGTGAATGGTGAAGAGCTCTGGTTGCCCCTCCAGAAGGACTTGTTCATGTCCTTCTGGAGGGGCATGTTCATGTCTCCATGCTCCCATAGATAGAAGAACAGTTTTTATTTAAGTTACCTCTTAAGGATTAAAAAGCTTCCAGGGACAGGGGGAAATTGAGGAGGCAGAACTGTTCTCCTGGATTTTCTGCATGCTTTTTCTTCATTTTCTTTCTCCTATCTGGAGGAATTCCTGTTCCTCCCCTCTTTTGACCTATCATTTTCATCCCTATATCACTTGCATTTTATTTTAGTAGCACATCATAAGACAACTTTTTGGATGCTGCTAAAAAAAACAGTAACCCTGATATTAGTGTCATTGTATCTTTTGAAATCTTGGGTTAAAGGTGCACCTGTAGCTATATTACTGTTTTTTTTTCCTGAACCAGAAATTTAAATTATGATGTTAGGAAAGGCAGGGATCTCCAGTAGTCCTTTCACCCTGGCTGATCACTTTCCATCAAAATTCAGGTCAATAGTGTTCAAGATAGATTATTTCAGAGTGAAATAGGTAGAGAGGAGTATTGGAATCAGCAGTGAAGTGATGAATATGAGCAAGTTAATGTTAGAAGCAGTTCATGGTGGAAATCATCCCAGTGGGATCCTGCAGTTGTTTTCTATTAGAGGCAGCTTTCCAGACTGATTTGTTTTCCTGTAATGGTGAAGGACTGGCCACAGACCCCAGCCCTGAGTTCCCCAAGGTCTGGTTAATGGTTTTGATGTCCTCTCTGTTTATATTACACCCCATAGCTCTGCCTGCACAGTTCAAGAGAGATCTTGTCAATGTGGAAGGCACAGAGAACAGGACGGCTGTTCTGCAGTGTGAGCTGAGCAAACCCGCCCCGGTGGAGTGGAGGAGGGGGCAGGAGGTGCTCAGACCTAGTGAAAAATACAAAATGAGGCTGAAGGACACCACTGCTGAGCTGACAATCCACAGCCTGGAGGAAGGAGATGCAGGAGATTACACCTGTGTGTGTGGAGACAAGACAACCACTGCTTCCCTGACAGTGCATGGTAAAATATTAGGGTTAACAGGAATTTTCTGCATTGTCATCTGTGATCCTCCTGAGGGATCACAGTCTGCTCTTGATTCATTCTGTTGTTTTAAAATGTTATGGCAGCTGTTCCAACCATTGGGAATATGTTCCATTGAAAGCTCTTCCTTTGGGTCTGATAAACAGCACCACAGAGTCTTTTCAGTCCCTGCTCTTTCTTGTTGATGGGATTTGGAAGTGGAAAATGAAAACCTTGATGAAGTCAGAAATAGCACTTTGGAATATTTTCACTCATTAAATTCTTTAGGGCATATCACTGAGATTTCACTTGTTTTTCTTGGATGAAATTGAAAAGTAATGAATTTTTAATTTTAAACAATGTGGTGTTCATTTTAGTTCTTAGTCTTGTTTTGAGAAAGGGATGTGTGTAGTTCCTTGAAATCTTGGTCTCAGCTTTCTGCTGTTATATCTTAAAATTCCTTTAAAACATATCCCCCAGTACTGATATTATAGTTTTATAGATTCCCAGAACAGTGATAATTCAGGTGTTGAGACTGGTGTGGTTCTCCACGTCATGCCATGTCTCATATAATTAAAAACACCCTCTGATTTATGAATAGAGTGTCCAAACTCAGTCTTTTATAGTTCTCAGAGTTGTTACAAATCAACACTGATTTCCAAGTCATTGTGAGATGCTGAATGTGGTGTTTTGCAAAGCACAAGTCGGGGATGCCCCTGAAATCATCCTTTGCTCTCAGGTTCTGTACATTCTAAAATATTTTAAAGTGTTTTAATCCAGTGGAGCAGTCAAGACACTATGTTTGCTCAGTTTTAAAGCAGTTTCTTTCACTTGTGACCTTCAGCCCTCCCTCCTCACTTTAAGAAAGAGCTGAAGAACATGGAAGGCACAGAAAATGGCACGGCCACTTTCAGCTGTGAGCTGAGCAAAGCTGGAGCTGCTGTGGCATGGAGGAAAGGAGACAAAACCCTGGGGACAAGTGACAAGTTCACCATGAGATGCCAGGGCACTGTGGCTGAGCTGGTGATCCATGATTTAGTGCTGGCAGATGCTGGAGATTACACGTGCTCTTGTGGGGAGCAGGAAACCACGGCCGCGCTCAAAGTGAATGGTAAAAATAAAAAAATGGAAATACATCATAAATTAAAGAAATGGTTTTCAAACAGCTTTTTATTTTTAAGAATGTAGGAGTGTCAGCTTTGAAAGTGCAGCCCTGATTCTGATGAGTTTAGCAATATCTGGTTGGATGTGGGAATTTTGGTCAGTGTCTGGTGCAGGATGGGCGATCATGGGAAAAATTGCAGATATTCATCCTGGTGCTAACTCATTTTTTTGATCCTTATGTTCTGCAGTCGGTGCTGTGAAATGGAAAATCACATTATTGTGATATTGACTTAAAGTTGAGAAGATTTGTTGATGAAATATTTTTGAGGCAGTTATCAGTGTTTCAGTAAAATTTGATGGTCAAGCTCTGCCAGAGCACTCTGTGAGGTGAAACTAAAGAATAGTTTGGGTTGGAAAGGACCTTTTAAAGGTCCCTCAAGCAAAATTGAAATTGATACCTCAGGTATAGGTTCATTTATGCACTTTCAGTAAGAATTTGCATTTCCATAGAATTTAGATGCTCTGGTTAGGCTTTATTTTCCATTCTAGCAGGCAATATCCAAGGTAGGTCTCAGTCATGCAGGTCTGAAGTTGAGACTGATGTGGTTCTTCACTTCATACCATGGACTTCACCATAAAAAAACCCTCTCTGACTTACAAATGAGGTGTTTTCCAGCTTTGCAAGGCTGCTCTCTTATGGTTCTCAGAGTGGTCTTCAATCCTGATGGATTTCATTAGGAAAGGCTTTGCTTATCTCTTGTGGCTGTCAGACCACATGAAATGATTGCTTGAGTTGCTGCCATGGTCCCACATTCTGCTCCTTTTGAACCCCCCAGCCCTGCCTGTGCACTTCCAGAAGGAGATGAGGGATGAAGAAGCCACAGAAGGTGCAACAGCCACTCTCCAGTGTGAGCTGTCCAGGGCTGCCTCCGTGGAGTGGAGAAAGAAGCACAAAGTGCTCAAGCCCAGTGAAAAATACACAATGAGGCAGGAGGGCACCACAGCCCAGCTGCTGATCCATGCCCTGGAGGTCAGGGATGCTGGGGAATACACCTGTGTGTGTGGAGAGGAGAAGACAACAGCAGCACTGGCAGTGCACGGTAAAGAGCACAGAAATGGGACATTTTTGGGTGGTGTTTGTCCCTCCTCCTCTGGAGGCCTCAGTACTGACACACAGCAAATTCTTTCTCTAATCTTGCCATCATTCATTCTGTTCATAACAGACTTTCTTCTTTTTTATTGTGGTTTTTGTCTAATTCTAACTACAATTGTAGTTCCATTGATTTTTATTAACCTTTTCCCTGTTTATTCTCCTTGCTCCTGTTGGTTCAGGGCTGTATTTCTTTGTACCACAGCAAAGGCTGAAGGATGTCACAGACTTGCTTTTTTAATTCTGTTTTACTCACTTTTGACTTGAACTTACACAGATGGAGCAGCAGGAACACTCATGGCTCTTTAAAAGAGCCATTTTATTTCAAGTTGCATCAGGATTTAATGAGTAGATTTAAATAACAAAAAAAACCCCACCAACTTTGTTCAGTGTACTGTTCTTTATAATTCTGACCAAGAATAATGTTGATTTTTATTCAGGTGCTACAGAACACACAGCATTAAAGTAGGAGAACATTTCACAGTTCTCAGCCAAATTTATCTGCAAACTTCCCAAGGAAGAGGGGAAACTTTATTTTCACTATTACCACAGCACAGTCAGAAGTAATTTCAGCTTCTTTCTCCCCTGGAAATCCAGTAGGTCTGAATTCAGGGAGCTGAATTCTTTGCTTTTCTGCCCATCTTTGTATTTGCCATTAAAACAAGGATTGTTTCAGTCTTCAACCTCCAGCTTAACCATGAAAAATCAAATTGAAATGGACTTGTACAGGTCAGTCCATCCTTGAGCCCCAAGTCACCATCATTACTGCCTGAAAGTTCTTCTTTATTTCAACAAAAGTCTTTCTTGAACCACCTGAAATCATTACTTCTTATTTCAAATTTTATAAAAATTGAGAAATACTTGTATAAAAATTGAATAAAGAAGTAATGTGACACTCCAAGTTATACATCTTGATTAGGAGGATTTCTTTATTCGCATCAGACTTGAATTTTTTGACTTGCATTTGCTCCACGGACTCTTGTAACCCCAAATCCCTCACTGCAGGTCTGCTCTTTCTTGTTTTGTGTTGTTGATTTTTCCCAAGTATTTTCCATCTGCCCTTGCTGAATTGCAGCCTATTTTATCACCATTACTCCATACAAATCTTCTATACCTTAATCCAGTTTAAAGAAGTTTTCACCCTTTCTCCCTTCCCACATTGAGATCATCTTCAAAATTAATGAAATTTGCATTTCATTGTCCAAGTTGCTACAGAAAATGCTGAATAATCCTGAACTCAGAGTAGTGAGAAAATCTGCTTGCCTCATTCTTTCATTGTGAGTGTAAACCCCAGTTCAATATCCTGTAACTGTGGTTTTCAGATTAGTAGCACTTTCCCTCTGTAATTCTCTCTATTAAAGTTAAAACTTCATGAAAATAATAATGTAGAACATATAATGTGTCTTTCTGACAAGGAAGCTTAATCTACACCAAGAAAAAAATTACTCTGGTCCACTCCTTCATGAAAAGAAAGCTCCTGGCAAATCTGAGTTTTTCAAAGGATTAAGTTGAGATGGCCATAATTCCTTGGATCCTCTCTCTGCTCTCTATTTTTTATGATGAGTGTTATGAATAGGATTCAGCTTCAAGACTGAAGAGTATTCCTAAATTCCCATTTTTGTCAGTAGAGATCTATCAAACTCAGACCATGGGAATCAGGGAGATGTCCAGCTCATTTTAAGGAAGAAATTTACAATTTGGAGCTCTGTTGGCTCCTTTGACTTTACAGAAGTGATTTTTCTTTCTTTACTCTCTGGAATTTTAGAATCTCAGTTTACATGGCAAGAACTAAATGTCTATATTTCAATCTGAGATATATTTTTCACCTCTTAGTTTCTGTTTTTTCCACACTTGAGGAACATGAGGTTCTCTCTTTGTTTTTTCCAGTGTCACTGTCAGTGTCTGGAATTGGTTGTGCCTGCAACTTAAGAATTCCAGGACAAATTTGATCACACCAAGCTGCTTTGAGAATATTTATTTAAATATTGTTTAAATTTTTTTTTCCAAGCCAGATTTTCTCTTACTGTCTTAATTAAAACTGACATTTAATAATAACAAAGAAAAAGGAATTAAACACTTTGGGTTTCCTCATGTCCACTCATCATCAACCTACATTCCTGAATGAGAGGCAGACCAACATCTCCTTTGTTGTTTTGCTTCCTTCTGCACAATTATCCTCCCCATCCTTTTTTTCAATTATTTCTTTCTTGCTGGTCAGGGCCAAGGATTGGACACCTTCCTCTCAAATTCTTGCTCAGCTATTTTATATCCAAATGTAGTTCTCACCCCATTCCAAAGACTCACTGCATGTCATCCCATCCTACTGCTTCCACATATTGCCACATTTCCATCCAGTCTTACAGTCTGAATAATTCTGTTTGTTGTTCCAAAAGGGATGAGGTGTCAGGAAGCCCCTGAACTTCCTCGGGTGAGGGTTTTAGGGAAGATTTCTGCAGTGGCTGCATCATCCTTCTCCTTCCTTTTTATTCCTACCCAAGCACTTTGAGGATCTCTCTCTGATTCTACTCTTCAGTCTTATCTTAGCTCTTGGCTAGGTCTGAAGGCATCCTTAAAATGTAAATTAAAAGGTTATAATTTTTTCCTTTAGCTTCTTTCCTGGTCATTTTGTAACCTGTTGTATTAATTTTCTAGGCTGGGTTATACTAAGAAAGTTGCAGTTTTGACCATAGAAGTTTCCCATTTCTGATGCTTATTTTCCTTACATCTCTAAAGCATTGAGCAAATTTATTTAATATTTGCAGAAAGAAATGACAAGACTCTTTTTGTCTATGATACAAACCAGCATCTTCCTTCTGTGAGATCCTCATGTCAGTAACCATGCAGGGACAGATATTGGTGAACACCATTTATTTTGGTGGTCAGGAGCTGCTTGTCATGAAAAACTTTGCTGCTCTCTTTCTCAGCCCTTCCTGCTCTGTTCAAAGAAGAGTTAAGAGACCAGGAGGCCAAGGAGGGTGAAGCAATCACTCTGCACTGTGAGCTGACCAAACCTGCCCCAGTGGAGTGGAAAAAGGGACACACAGCCCTCAAACCTAGCGAGAAATACAAAATGAGGCAGAAGGATGTCACTGCAGAGCTGGTGATCCACAGTCTGAGCGAGAGCGATGCTGGGGATTACACCTGTGTGTGTGGGGAGGAGCAGTCCACAGCTTCCCTGGCAGTACATGGTAATGACCAACTCCCTCTGGATGCCATCATTATTGAGGTTGTGGTTTGAATTGTTTTTATCACCGTGGTCGTTGTTATCTGTGCACGGTTCCTCTGAGCCTGACCGTGCGTGGCAGAACCACGAGGATGAATTTTGTGATTTAGGGGTAAAACTTTTCCCCAGTTCTGTGCACAAAGTGGTTTTAGGACCTAATCCCTGAAGTAGATGTGAGGACAAGCCTGAAGACACCTCCTCACCTTTCCTTCCCCACCCACACCCTCACCTGCAGGCTGTGTTTGCTGCTGCCTTTAACCCTGCTCCCATTGCATCCCCAGTGCTGCCTGCAGGCATCCAGGAGAGCCTGAAGGACCAGGAGGTGACCGAGGGGCAGGTGGCCACTCTGAGGTGTGAGCTGACCAAAGCTGCCCCCGTGGAGTGGAGGAAGGGCAGCACTTTGCTCCAAGCCAGTGACAAGTACAAAATGAGGCAGGAGGGCATGGTCAGGAAGCTGCTTATCCAGGATGTGGAACTGAAAGATGCTGGAGAGTACACGTGTGTGTGTGGAGAGCAGGAGACAACAGCAGCCTTGATAGTGCATGGTAAAAATTATATACATATATCTGTATTATTGTGGATTTCTATCCCAGCTTGTTGCTGTTGGCTGTGTGTTCACCTGTGGCTGAATAGTTTCTTTAAATCTGTAAACTCTCTAAGATCTGGTTGTATCCAAGTTGCTTTTCTCTTTCTGTCTTTTGGTTTGTCCAATGTCCCAGAATTATGAGGAAAACACTGTTTCCACCATAAAGTGTTCTCTGCTCCTGTACCACCCCACCCCTCCTGTCACCTGTGTGCCACATGTCATTTTTAATGTCCTCTGTGCATTTTGTGACCTTCAGCCCTGCCAGCCCTTTTCAAAGAAGACCTGAAGGACCTGCAAGCCACGGAAAGCCAAACAGCCACTCTGCACTGTGAGCTGAGCAAGGCTGAAGCTGTGGCGTGGAAGAAAGGGAGCAAAACACTCAGAGCAAGTGAAAAATACATCATGAGGCAGAAGGGTGCCCTGTCAGAGCTGGAAATCCGTGACCTAGAGCTGCAGGATGCAGGAGAATACACCTGTGTGTGTGGGGACCAGCAGAGCACAGCCTCTCTCACAGTGAAGGGTAAAAGCAGATGATTGTCCATTTTCTGTTTCTCTGAAACTCCCATGAAGTGTCCAGCTGTTGTTAACTTGTGTCCAGTTCTTGTCCAGGTGTTTAATTTTTGTCTGGTGTTGCTGAAAAGGGAGCTGAGGACAGGTCTGTCCCTCCTTGCAGACACATTGCTGTGTCGTAGGTTTAAGGGAATTGCACCCAGGAAATGTTGGACCAGCTGAGCTGTTCTGTCTTGGGATAAATCATTTAAATTCTACCTTAAATCTGGTACTTTGGCCTGTCATCTCAGCACTTCTTGTCAGTTTTCCAGATCTTCATGGTGATAACCTTAGCCTCAAACCCCTGATCTGGCCAGATTTGAATTTCAGCTGAGAATTCACCGTACTGATCACTTAGTTTAAATACACTTTTTATTGGATTTCCATTCCCAGCCCTGCCAGCGCTTTTCAAGGAAGGGCTGAAGGATGAAGAAGCCCAAGAAGGAGCATCAGTCACTCTGAGATGTGAATTAACCAAAGGAGCTCCCGTGCAGTGGAAAATAGGGCCCAAATTGCTCAAAGCAAGTGACAAATATCAAATGAGACAGTCTGGCACCACTGCAGAGCTGCTCATTGGTGACCTAGAAGTAAAAGATGCTGGAGATTACACCTGTGTGTGTGGTGACCAGAAGACAACAGCAACCTTAACAGTTCATGGTAAAAAAGAACTTATTAAAATTGATAAATATCTCTTGAGATAGACATAATTCTGAAATGTAGTTGTTTCTTCCCTAGGTCAGTAGTTTGTTTTTATCCCTTCCTCTTCCTTCATTCTATTTATAATTTATTTCTTCCTGAGAGTTGCTCATGGTGAATTTTTGGGTCCTTTAAAAGGAGAAAATGAGAAGTTTCCATCTGTGCAAGTCTCCTCTTCTTGGATATTTGCATTTTCCAGCTCAAATCCAGTAGGTCACTTCAGTCCACCACAGCTTGTCCAAAACACCCAGCTATGGGCTCCCAGGTCCTTCTTCTCCAGGAACTGGAAAAGGAGAAGTGAGGGTTGGGGGAGCAGAAAGAGGAGGATATTCTCTTACTATGTTTTTTTTCTGAAGATTCCACATTCTTTAAAGAAGTCAGACATGCAGAGTGAGATAAGTGTTATCACTCCAGAGCTTAATTCCTGTAGGTTGTTTTGTCTTTGAGTTATGATTTCCAAAATGAGGAGTAATAAGAATCTAAAATTCTTATTAGATGGCCCTTCAAACTTCAGTTTAAAACTAGGAGTAGTTTTATTTTGAAATCTGTCTGCTTTCATGTAGATGGGGCTGCAACAGTTTATTGAAAAAAACCCAGAAACTAACAAAAGCAGCCTCCAAAAATGACATTTTTGTGGGTAAAATAGTTGTGCATCTAGCAGAGTTATTTGTCAGTGCTGTTGATCTGAGGTCTGGGTCTTTCTGTTTTTCTTTCAATATAAATAACAACAAAGGCCCAGGGAACTGATCCCTCAGGGCGACTGAAATCACATTACACTGGAAGAAAGATGCTTTCAGAGTTTCTGAACTTGGTCATGGCTAAGAATATCAATAATAGGCTGAAAAAAAGGCAAGGGGGGAAATAATCTCAAAATAGAAATGAGGGTTTTAATTCTGGTTTCCTGCTGTCCCTTTGTCCGTGTTGCATCCTCCAGCTCTGCCACCGCTCTTTAAGGAAGAGCTGAAGGACAAGGAAGCAGAGGAAGGAGGAGAAGTCTCCCT
This sequence comes from Cettia cetti, assembly GCA_013401135.1. Taxonomy (NCBI): domain Eukaryota; kingdom Metazoa; phylum Chordata; class Aves; order Passeriformes; family Sylviidae; genus Cettia; species Cettia cetti. Next base: position 2,406 of record VZUI01062520.1, on the reverse strand, counting down.
GCTCTGTGAGCTCTCCAAGGCCGCTCCAGTGGAGTGGCAGAAGGACCAGAGGATCCTCAAACCAAGTGGGAAATACAAAATGAGGCAGGAAGGGCTCAAGGCAGAGCTGGTGATCCACGAAATAGCTGAGGAGGATGCAGGAGACTACACCTGTGTGTGTGGAGAGCACCAGACTACAGCTGTCCTGACAGTACAGGGTAAAGCCATCCCTGACCTCCTGTTTCCTGACTGGAAACCTCTGTCCTCTAAGCTGTTCACTTTTCCTCATCTGTCTGCTCATCCTTATTAACTGAACTTCCATCAAGCTGAAAATGCTCCCTGCCCCTCCTCACCTGCAGGCTGTGGAAATTGGGAAATACCTGTCTGCATTTCTCTGTGCCATCCTTTTGCCTTTTCCTTTCCTTAAACACAAGCCTGCTCTCCTTTCTTCTTTCCCTTCTGCCATTCCTTTTCTACCATGTAACCTCATTGTTCTTTGGTCTTTCCTTTCCTGCATTTATTCTTTGAACCACAAATCTGTTTATTCTTTGCCATTCCTTTCTGGAATTCCCAATACCAGCCATTCAATTCTCAATACAGTGAATATCCAGGATATATCCAGGAAGGAGTATCCAGAATAAGGCTCTGAGAGTTATAATTTCCTCTGCACTAAGTTGTGTCCATTTTGGGCTTTGTGCCCATAATCTCTGCTCTGATGCCCAAAGGTAGATTTCCATTGGGAGACTGATTTTTCTAAGGAAAGAATAAATTCTTTCTGTGACCTCCTTCTGGTCTTCTTTTGTTGGAAGAACAATTTGCTGGACAAACAAGTCTGGTGTTTCAGCTTAACACTGCTGGAATGGGAAATGTGCCAATTCAGGGCTAAGCCTATTTTCTAGCCTGGGTATTTTAACTAAGTCTCTAATACTTGACATTAATTTTGAGATCTGAGATATCCAACCTTGCTAAACAGATGAAATATCCCATTATCCCACCTAGTTAGTAGGAGGACATATGTGAAGGTCACCACAATTATTTCAAGGATGCAAGTTGTAGTGGATACAAGAATTGTGTTAAATGTGAAAATGTGTTCTGAGATGAGAACCCAGGCTGGAATTCAGCAGCTGGAGATTTACTTTGGGGTCAAGAAGAACCTGTGAGTCCTGGGTGTGCCTCTTCAAGGATATCTCACAAGGAAGAAGGAGTGAGGATGAGTAAGGAGCTGTGTCAACAGCCAGAGCACAGCAGGGCAGCTCTGTGAGTAGGAAAAGAGTCAAAACCCATGAAGTTTGTGGAAGACACCAATACATATGAATTAAGGAGCTCAGAGCTGAAAATTCTGCTTTATTCTGAGGAGGAAACTGGTAGAAAGCAGGTGTAAATCTGTTGAGGACTGTGCAATTTTGCTGTAGGAAGCCAGGATAAATCCAAAAGGATTAGGATGTATCTTCCCACTAGGATATTTTCATTTCTCCTTCCTCTCTTTGTGGCTGATACTCACTCATCCTTGACAACTTTCCCCTGTCACTTCCTCACTCCTCCCTGGAGACACCCTCAGTTTGTAACACATTTTACCTGCATCCTTCACCTTCAGCTGTGCCTCCATTTTTCCAAGAAGAACTGACCAGCCAGGAAGGGGTAGAAGGTGGAACAGCCACTTTGCACTGCGAGCTGAGCAAGGCCCCTGCCTGTGTGCAGTGGAAGAAGGGCCAGCATGTCCTCACCTCGGGCACCAAGTACAGCATGAGGCAGCAGGGACGTGCTGTGGAGCTGGTGGTCCATGGCTTGGACCTGAGTGATGCTGGGGATTATTCCTGTGTGTGTGGAGACAAGATCAGCACGGCTGCCCTGACAGTTCATGGTAATGTAATCCTTGGGGTGAACATCCTGCAAACCTGCCCAAATCTCTACTGCCATGTTCCTGTCCCTTTCTGTTTGCTTGGGCTCTTGGTTCCTTTGGACTCTCTGTGCCTCCTCCTTTTGTAGAATTGGGAAAAACTTTCCCTGTTGGTGTTTGTCCCCCTCAGCTGTGCTGTTCTGATGCCTCACTGTCCCATCTGGAGCATGAGAAACTGATGCCTTGGGAAGGCTGAGCTGGAGCAGAGACTGGGCAGAGCTGGAGAATAAAGTAGATATTTATTAGAAGGCCTTTAAGGACACACCTTGGGCAGGACAAGAGCCTGGCCAGGGCTACACCCAAGCTGGACACAAAATGGACACAAAATGGAGGCCCGGTCAGGAGGTCTCCCACTTGGATCAGTTTTGCTCCATTTGCACCTTGGGGTTGGATTGTCCAATCCCAGCTCCAGCTGATGCAGTCCCATCCTTCTTGTTCTCTCCCTTCAGCCACCGTTGTTGGTGCTTTGGGGCCTGGAAACTTGTCCCAGTTGTCCTTGGTGTGCAGCAGGAGAAGGATTTGTTTTGTGT
>VZUI01062519.1:22654-74946 GCA_013401135.1 Cettia cetti | reverse complement strand
GCCCCATCCTGAAGTCCTCGTCCTCCGCTGCCGGTCCCTACCGAGCCCCCTTCCTGCATTCCCCGTTCTGCGTCCCCTGACACACCCCCTTCCCGCATCCTCTATCCTGCATTGCTGGCCCCTATCCGGTCTCCATTCCACATCCTCCATCCTGCACCCTCACCCCCGGCTGATACCGTGTCAAATCCTGCATCCCCCATCCCCCATCCCCCATCACATCTCCATCCTGCATCCCCCAAACTGCATCCTTGCTCCTTACCCAGTCTCCACCCCACATCCAATGTCCTGCATCCCTTGGTCCCTGCCATATTCTCATCCCACATCCCTGCCCCATCTCTGTCCTTCATCCCTCATCCTACATCCAGCATCCCTGGTCCCTGCTATCTCACATCCCCCATCCTGCATCCCCTGCCACATCCCCATCCAGCACCAGTCATCCATATCTCTCATTCTTATCATCTATCCTTTGTGCACCTCCCATTCCTTCCACGTCTCCAACCTGCGTACCCCATCCTGCACTCCCAGTCCCTGCTGCACCCCAATCCCACAGCCCCTCGTCCCTATCCCCCCCCTGCATCTCCCATCCTGCAACCCCTCCCCCTGCAATGCTCACACTGCCATCCCCGTTCCTTGGCCATCCCAGCACAGCATTTTAGGGCTCCAGGGAAGACTCCTACCCCTATCCCAGGGTTTTGCTTTTGGATTTTCCCCCCATCTCAGCGGGGGGAAATCAGGGTAGGCAACAAGTGACAACTCACCCCAGCTGCAGCTCCTTCACAGCTTCAGCCAGGGATGCTACAGCACACATCCAGCTTCTCTTCTCCCTGCCAGGACGCTCAGGATGGGAAGGGTAACTGCCAGCAAACCCCAGTGATGTCAGGGAAAAGATCAGAACCCTTAATTCTGCCTGGGGAAGGAGGTGTGGAAAGAATTTTGCTGTGCCAGGCTAGAGCAGCAGAATAAGCTGCTTACCAGCAAAATTCAACAAGCTTCCAAAAGAATTGTCACTAAAACATGTTTACACAAGTGGGAAGAGGAGGAGTGTGCTCCAATTGTCAAAAATCCGCCTCAGCTTCTTGGTGAGAGTCTTTAAAAACTCGTCAGGCAGAAGCTTCCCAAGGTGCATCTCCCCTTTCCTGGTGGCTGCGTGAGCAGCTCCCAGGTCTGCTCCGAAGAGATTTGCCAAGTACCTCTTCAGGCTGGCAGAAAGATGACAGCAACCAGTGTTAAGTGCTCTCAGCACCTCCCTGGGAGTGTGTGCTGGTGCTCTGCTCCTGGAGGGAACCGTTTGGAAGAGGCTTTCAGAGAGCACAAAGGCGTTCTGACACCAAGGAAAAGGACACACAGCCCAGTGGCTGTAGCTGGGTACAAGCAAGGGCACCCAGCAAAAGCAAAGATGATTTGATTGCCTGACAGGCAGGCTTGAAAGCAGACATGCAATTTGGTCTGGGAAACATAAACAGCAACACGTTTGGAGGGGGGGAAAGAAAAGCAACCCCGATTCCTGAACGACTCCCACTGCTGTTTGTGCGTGGCCAAACACCCAGCTCACTCTGGAGGGAGGAAATGGGGGTGAACACCTCTTAGAAATGATCACCAGGACATGTGGGTTCTGCTGGAGCATCCCTATCCCTGGCTGAGATACTCTCCACCTCTACCACAGCATGATCCCATATCCATGGAAGCAACTAGGAATGGGCAGCAGCACCTGTTTTGTTACAAAACACCCAAACACCAGCAGCTTCCATTTTTCAAAGCGTTCATCCTAGGGCAAGCTGAAATCCTGTGCCGCTATTTTTACCAAATGTGGGGATTTACAGGAAAAAAACACAACGCTGTCTTGAGATCTCTGAAGGATTCACAATGGAATCAAAGAGCTTGGAGCTGTTTTTAATGGAGAAACCACCTACAAGGCATATGTTTTTTGACACGCTCCGAAACGGTCACTGGAAAGAGCTCTAACTATCAATGCTTTCTTATTATCATAGTTATGTGCTGTGCTGGAAGTTTAATTACAGAAACTATCAATGCAACAGGAGATAAACGCTTTTGCTTTTGAAGGGAATTAATTTATTTGGAGATCTACATCACACAGGCACGCTGCTGGAGATCCAAGCAATGCCTGACCTCAATATCGTTAAATCGTGCTCCGGGGAAGCTCTCCTGGATTTTAAATACTTATTTTAAGAACAAACTTCCTTCTTCTGAAAAAAAGCCACGTTCAAACATTGGCCATGCCCCAAAAGCCCCAGTTCTACTTGTTTTCTTAGAAAACCAACAATCCACAGGCGTCAAAAAGCAACTTTGTGACATTTTGGGGAAAGGAGGAGGAAGAATCCTGGCAACTCCTAAGGAGAGTGTAGCGGGAAAAGCTGCGGGGAAGCGCCGTGGTTCCCAGGCTTTGGAGGAGTCACGAGGCATCCCAGCTTGGAGTTCCCAGGTTCCCATTGCAGAGTCATGTCCTGTAAAACCTTTCCCTGGGGGATCAGGCACACAGCAGACCCGCTCTGGCTGCCTCAAGAGAAGCACAGCTGCCCAGATGTCGCGTAGTAGCCAGAGGCGTCCGAGGAGAACCTCTGGGAGAGACGCACCGAGTCCAGCTGCACCTCCCCGAAGTAGAAGTTCTTGAAGAGCTGAAAGGAAGAAGAAGAAAAACCACTTGAAGGGCACCAGAGAAAGGGAGCCTGCAGCTGGCCCACGGCTCTCTTGCAGGAGCCGGCCCGGTCAAAAGCCTCTACTCACAGATTGGTTTTGCCTTTAAATGAAAGTGGTTTTTTACGTTATTTTTCCCGCTAAAGACTGCACTTGAACTCTTTTTATCTACAGCAGCAGCTGCTCCAACCTCCCCTATTTTGCAGCCCGTGTCACTGAGGAAGCGCTGGGAGGCTGCTCACTGCTCTGGAGCACCATCCCTGGTGTCTCTCGAGGTCACAGGCTCTGCAGGAGCAAGGTTTGAGGCCAGGAGGTTTGCACCAATCCAGGCCACAGATGCAGGACTTAACAGCTACAGCTCAGTCCTAATTCAAACTAGCAGGCTGGAGGCACAAGGCTCCTCATCCCAGCACTGACCCTGCTTTGTTCAACAAATCCGCCTTTGTTCGGCAAAGACCTGAGTGCAAATTAAGGAAAGCAAGCCAACTCCGGCACCCGGGGGGTGTGTCCCTGCCCGTTAATCCAATCCACGCAGCACACCAAAGAAATGACATCAGAATTCCTTACGAGAAGTTACTGCTGGAAAAGCATCGTGTCCAAGCGTAAAGTGCTCCTCCCATTCCATTAAGCAGCAGGAAATTGCTCTACCTGGGAACATCAGCTGTGCCTCAGGAAAAGCTGCTCGGTGGAGATGCTGATTTGGAAGCCCTGTTTAACCTGAGAGCTGTGAGTCACCAAGAACCTGAGCAGTGACTTCTCCCCACCCTGGAGATCTCCAAAATGTCCATTCCATCTGTCTCCCTATTCAATTTTCTATCTGTCCCTGCAGGCGTGGGCTTGAGACAGTCCCGCAGCCCTTCCTGCCCTTACAGAAGGCAAGAAGGAAAGCCAACACATTAATGCTCCTGGAGCCAATGGTGCATCAATTCCTCCACAGAGGCAACGACTGAAATCCCAAATAACTACTTAGCATCTGAAAGGCTGCACTTCACCTCCTCCAAAGAGGCATTTGGCTCTGCCTGGCACTGATTTGGGCACAACTGCTCTTTTGTTGGTTCTCCCAAGAGTATTCTATTTTGTAAATACCCTTTTTTTCCGGAGGAGGCCAGCTAGTTTTCTTTCAGGACAATTCCTGGGTTTGCTGTCACTCCACAAAGGAAAAGTGCCATAGGGAAAGTGATTCCCTGCCCATCTTGGGGCAGAGCAAGAGGCCCGAGGGCAGCTGCAAGGGCTCGGAGGGACGCTGTGAGTGGTGGCTCCATGGGGTCACTGCCCCAAAGAAGAGCAGCCTGCAGAAAAGCAGCTGTGCTAAGGAAGCATCTCAAACCGGGAGAGGAGGGAAAGAGAGGAAGAGAAATGGCGACAGCCACACAAACTCCATTTCATACAATTAAAGATTTATACAAGAATGATTAATTATGTACCCAAAAGCCTGCGTTGTTCATGTTGGAGGACTTAGGATAAAATGTCTCATTAATAAGAGATGGCAGTAAAAAGGGGTTGGTCACCTTTCTCTTTTTGTTTTGGCTGACCTCAGAAGGAAGGATGGTTTCCTGCTCTCCGGGGCTCCCTGCAGTGCTCTGCCATTGTGCCCACTCACCCCAAACCTCAACACCTGTCCCTGTCACAAGTGGCTGTTCACACTGTCATTCCTTTCCATCACAGGGCACTTTCCACCCAGGAAAAACAGAAATCTTCTCTCTCTTGATTCCTAACAGAGGGAGTGGTAGGTGTGCAAGGTGTGCTGGTAAGCAAGGAGTACAGGGTTTGAGAAGGGCCCCCTCCAGAGCCTAAGGGGGCAAGGGACCTGCACAGGGACCTTGGACAAGGGCATGAAGTCATGGGACAAAGAGGAATGGCTTCCCACTGCCAGAGCAGATTCAGATATTCAGAAGAAATTCCTCCCTGTGAGGTGGGGAGGCCCTGGCACAGGGTGCCCAGAGAAGCTGTGGCTGCCCTGTCCCTGGAAGTGTGCAAGGCCAGGTTAGATGGGACTTGGAGCGCTCTGGTCTAGGGTGTCCCTGCCCATGGGAAGAGGGATGGAATGAGGTGGACTCTAAGGTCCCTTCCAACACAAACCATTCCAGGATTCTATGAAGAAAACCGATTAAATGCTGGGATGTGCCAGACCCATCAGCAGCACTAGAAGTCAAACCTTTCCACGAAATAACCCAAGGAAGAGTTTTGTTTATGTCATTGCTGCACACCACAACCTGTTTTTCTTACTAAACACATGTACTTCAAGGCAAAAATTAGTTAATGAGACAAACCCTCCCCGAACCCCTCTTGCCTCACATAGCTTCAGGCAGGTCACAGCAGAAGGATGATTGGGAAGTCCCATTAGACACTGCCCAGGTCAAGGGCCCCCCATTTGTACACTGCTGAAAGTGCAGCAAAGCCATTGTACCAAAGCACTTTGTATTCCCTTGGCTTTTATAAGATTCACCACCTTCCGTGTGTTCAAGCAGCTGTGTGTTTCCCAGGGAGGAACGCTGCTAGAACTATTGATTTTTAGTAATGTGGCTGTACTTTCTGAGAGTAAACATGCTACAGGATTTAGAGGACAACCACAGACACTTTTTTCTGCTCTTGTTTCAGGCCGGCTTCTCAGCGATGCTCCTGTGCTCCCTGAGGCCTTCCACAACAGAAGCCACGGAACTCCAGGCACGGAGATCACTGCACACCTGAGACCTGCCTCGAGCAGAGGGGAGAGAGGCCCCTCAAGCACCATCCTCCAACACCTCTGAAACACCAGGAATCCTCCAAGACCTTTGAAACACCAGGAAGTGGCTTCCCATGAGGAAAGCATCCTTCGCTTGGGTCCCTGGGGACTCGGGAAGAGACTGCAGAGAGCCAAGCCTCTGCTTTAGACTTTCACTTCTATTTATCTTGAGGAGAAGCCAAGCAGAGCCAAGAAAGATATTTATAACTCCCCCCTCTCCCCAGCCACCACGGAAACGCTCTGGTTTTGGAGGAGCCCTGGAGCACAGCTGATGAAATGCCTCCCTGGGAAAGCATCTTAGCATTTTTTTATTCTGCACCAGGAAAGAAGGCACCTGGAGGTTGTTGCCCTTTGGAGGCAACTGCTGATAACCTGAAGATTGGCTGACTCCCCTTCCTGTCCTTCCTGTCCTTCCCTATGGCTGCCAAGGGCCCACCTTTCTCTGAAAAGGCTGCAGGGAACATGAGGAGACACGGATCAGAGCAGCCAGGAGGGAGGCAGGGGAGGAGAAATGCAACCGCCCGCAGAGCCGTGTCATTTGATTGGAGTGGGACGTGAGGCTCAGCAAAAGCACAGTAATTCTATAAATCCAAACATGCCAAAGGATTTATGTCCTCGATGCCCAAGGAATAAATAAGAGGATGGAGGTTGGTATTTTTTTTTTTAAGTATTATAAATGAGAATGAGCCCGATGGAGGTAAAGGTCAGCTTACAGAATCAACACCACACATGCAGTGCAAGCTACTAACTCCCATCAAGGGAATAGCACTTAGAGGACTAAGTGCCCTCTGTCTCCCTGCTGCCTTCCCAAATTGAATTAGAATGGAATAAGGAAAGAGCACTGTTAACTTCTAACCCCAGACCCAGCACCTCCATGCAAACACTCCAGGGATGTGTCCTGCCTTTCAGGCCACAGCCAAAGGTTTGGGAAACGCTCGGCGAGGATGCCTGCATCTCCCATGGGGACAGAGCAGGTACCAGGAGAGTGGCAGCAGCAGCATCCCAGGATCTGTGGGGGACAGCACAGGCTACAGCCACACTGCCCCCCCTCAAACCATGAGGTCCCAAGAGAAGGAGAGAACTGGATGATGGATAACACATATTTCACAGGTCAGCCTGCAAACTACCCTAGGCCCAAGTGCTCCTCCCTCTCCCTCTCCCTCTCCCTCTCCCCATTTCATCCTGGGGACTGGGTCCAAGGACACACCACTCAGGTCATGATGAAAGGCAGGCAGCCCTGTGGTAGCTCCCAGAAAGCACGTTTTCCTCCACTTCTCTCCCCAAAGTCATTTATCCTGAGCCAGGAAAAGCCAGCAGCACCACTGTCATTTCTGACACCACATTTTCTCTCGTTTAAGACAGTTCTGTTCAGATGCTGGAAACCCTTCTTCCTCTGAGGTCCGTTCCCCTCGATTAACCACAAATTACCCAGCAGACTTCCCTTGGGATGAGACAACCATTTTCTGAAGGAAGACAAGAGGCTGAAGACTTGTTTCAGGATAGATGGAATCACACATCAAACCGCTCGCTCCTTGCAAACCTGAGCCAAAACTGCTCGTACAAACTTCAACCCCTAAACCACAACCACTTCCTTATCAAAGGCAGAGCAACAGATCAAACCCAGGATGACTCTTTGCCACATTTTCTTCCCCTTTTTAAGCCTGTAAAGTAGGTTTTGCTGAGGCAAGGAGGAGGATGACTCCTCAATGAAGAAGTTAAAACAGGCGCCTAAACGATGTCGCGTTCCCAAAGCGCGGGTGTTTGTCAAGCTGTCCTCCTCGGGGGGCTCGCTTCCCACAGACAATCCTCCTGGAATGAGACAGCACCTCTGTGTTCCAGCCTGGGAACAACAGCAATAAATCACAGCTAATCCACATAAAGACAGCAGCGATGTGTTTCAGCTCCGGTTATGAAGAGCGGAGGTGCCAACGTAAACTGGGGCTTTTAAATCACCTGTCACGGGCTCAACAAGCATGAGAAATATTAATGGATTCAGCTGGAGAAGCACTGGGAAGTGGGAGGACAAAGTAAGTCCATGGAAAGGAAGGAGTCAGAGGTATTTAAAACTTCCTTCACGTAATCTCTGGCTCGCATTCACGCTGCCTTGGCCTGGATTTTGCCACTACCATCAGGATTATTGATCAGTTTTTAAAGCCTTACGTCGTTTACAGTAGACAGCCAGAAAAAGACCCATCCTGAATTGATAAAAAGTCCAAGGAGCTCTGCTGAGAGCCTCGGAAATGCCAAGGGAACAACAACTCACTGCAATCCCTTGCAATTAAAAATTGCCACTAACAAGCAGCAATACCACGGATAAAATGGATGTGCACACACACACCCCCCTCCCCGGACTGTGGGGAGCTCTGCTGTGAACCCCAGCCCCGGAAAGCAGTGCCTTAGGGCTGGGCTATTACAGATCAACAGCACAAAACTGTCCCCAGTGAGTCGGCGCTGCGGGCGAGCAGCGCCGTGTAATGTCATTAGCCTGTGACAATCCGCCTCACAAACCCCGCTGCCCTCGGCAGGGAGCTGAGGGAGGGTCCTGTTTCCCAGATCTGGAACCAACACAGAAATCAGCAACTTTGGAGAGGCTGGGAGGAAAAGGCTCGTAGCTCCAGGAGCCTACAGCTGTGGATGAGCTCACTGTCATTCCCGCTGCGTGGTCCATGCTGAGGATGGGACGCCAGCGGTCCCTCCTCTGCTGTTTCTCCTGGGTGGAAGATGTTTATCACCCCAAGATCCCATGCAGGAAGGGTGTGAACAGGCTGAGCAGCACTGGGCTCTGCCTCCATGATAGAGCACGTGCAGGAGGACCAGCACTGGGAACGGGCAGCTGACAGCAGCATACGGAGAGCTCCAACCAGGAGATCAAAGGGAGGCTCTGGAGGAGCTGGAGGCTTTACAGCTTCAGCTGCTCTGCACGAAGTGACAACGCTCACCAGCTCACCCGCCGGCAGCGCAGCCCCAGCGCGTCCCAGGTGAATGAGGGAACAGGCTCGCAAAGCCAGGAGGTTTCCCTTGGAAATCAGCATGCTATGGTGCTGTTATCCCCTTTGGGAAAGGGGAGGAACAAACAAAATCCCAAGCATGGAGAAAAATTAAGCAGCGTTTCCGAAGAGGTGCCTCAACACAGGGCAACAAAACCTGTTTGTCTGCAGACTTTCTGTGCTCTCCCCTGGAAATTTTTCCTTTTCATAAGGGATGATATATTTGAATTACAGTTTGTATAACACGTCCACAGCTTGGGATGGAAAACACTGGAGAAGTGCAGAGAACAATCACCCTTCCAAATCATCTGGCGAAAGGAAAACCGCAGTTTTCATGCCAGACATAGCAGGAAGGCGCTGACTCCTCGGCAAACTGCTGGGTTACTGATACCAGCACCAGGCAAAAAGGACTGATGGGGGAAATGGCAAAAACGTGGAAAGATTAAAAATGTTAAAAAATTAAATTTTGAAATGTGGAAAGTAACACTCAGAAACACTGATGGACTCTAAGAGAGTCCGCTGAACTCCAGCAAACTCTGTCCATCTGAGCTCCTCTGATTAACCTCCTTTGCTTGCACAAACCACAGCCTCCAATTCTGCTTTTGGGACTCCACCTACTTGTTTAATGCACCTCAGTCCTCCAACCTCCCACACAGACCTGCCAGGAGCTCTGCAGAAGGCTGCTGTTACCTCCACGGATGCCACAGTTCCCAGGTTGCAGTATGTGCTGGCAGAGCTCCTTCTTCCTCATCCCAAAAAATTCCCCATACCCCATCCCAGCTGTGACCCAAACTCCCCCAAACTATGACCGACAAACCCCAAACCAAAGCCCCTGGTAGCTCCCAGAAGATGAGACACAACCAGGCAAGTTGTCAAGATCTGGGGAGTGGGTTAAATTAGTAGGTTCTTTTTCCGTCTATTTCTGACTTTCAAAATTTTCTGAAACAATTTGGTGCCAAAAAAAGAAATACCTGATTCCCATGTTGTTCACCCTGGACACCACTCCACCAACGATTATCTGTCAGAGGTTTAATTGTGCTTGGAAGCTTGCCAGGAATAATGCAGGAGAAGCATAGGAAAAGCAGGTAGGCAGGCATTCATCCAGAGAGGAGGCTCTTCCCAGCGCTCCCAACCTCCTCCCCAGATTAGCTTCCTTTCCATGGCTTTTTAAAGGATGGCTGGCTGGGCATCCAACGTTTTCCAAGACTGTTCAGGTGTTCCAATCTTGGAAAATGTGCAGAGTCACAAGAGTGGAAGATGGGTAGGAAGGACAGAGAGGGTGGTTGTCACCTGGGCTGCCACCACCAGCACCACCCACAAGGCTGAAGATTGTTTTGTTCTGCAAGTGTGCAGCTGGCTCTGGAGTGTCTCTCCATCCCCAATATAGCATCCAGTCCTTCCACATGGATAATGCAAGGAACAGCCCTTCCCCTCTCCTTTTCTTCCAGCTTCTGGCAAGATTTAAAAGGCAGCAGCAGAGACCTTTTCACCTCATCTCCCTTAGGAAGAATAAAGCAGAGAGACTTCAGGAGGGAGAAAATCTTGTGTCATAAAAGTCCAAGTGGCCTCTCTCTTGGGAGATACCCAAGTCAGGGCTATCTCCTCTATGACACAGGAAAATCCCTTACGATTTAATCACTGGTGCAGTCCCTTGGAAACAACATAACCATCCTTCTCTGGCAAAGTACCATCAACATAAGAAGCAGCAGCAAGTTCATGGAGAAAGATCCAAGATGCATGATGGGAGCTTTCCTTTTTATATTTTTATCTCCTGAGCCAAAATAAGTGCCACATAAACACCAAGAAGCTCTTGGTACGTTCATAGATGCCATCTCATGGGTGTTCTGCAGGCATTCCATGTAGGAATCGTGAAGTGACAAACTGAAGAAAGGACAAATGGCATCAGCTCTACCATCCTCCCCTTCTCCAAGGCAGGAGGAGCTTGGTGGTGGCAGATCCTGGCTTAACATCTCTGCTCCCTCCAAACAATCCCCTTTTCCCAGCTCCTCTAGAGCAGTGCTTCCTTACCCTCCCCTCTACAAAGATTTTCCTAATCCCTTGCTGCAACTTAAGCCCATTATTTATCACTTTATCACCCACTACTGGCAAAAGCATTCCCATGCTTCAAGAGTTTTTCCTGTGTGCCTTTTTCCTTCTTCCCTTTATTAGCCTCGAAACAACTCTTTCAGCCCCAGCCTGCAGACATTTTCTACCCTCCCAATTATCTTACTGTTGTTCCCTGGGCTCTTTGCACCCATCCATAGTACCCCAAACTGGACAAAACCTTCAGCTAAGCGTAGTTAGAGGTTTATTTTAAAGACATTTGCCTTTTTTTTTTTTTTATTTCCATGGGCTGAATGAGTCTGGAGCAGCCCCCATAAGCGAAACCCTGGCCTGTGGGGCTGATATCGAGGAACTTCTCCATCCTACACCGCTGCCACTGCTCCCTCCTGGACCTGTCCTTGTTCACAGCTGCCTGTTTGTTTCTGCCTGATTTCCCAACATTGTTTGGAGCTCTGTTCCCTGCTACTCACGTGTCCACTATTCCTGCCTCTCCCCAGCTGGGTTTCACCTGCAGACTTCAGAGAATATTTCATGCTGCCTGTAACACCCTCCTGACCTCCACGGGTGGGATGAGTATGAGGTTTCCAGCTCTGTGAATATGGAAGCAGCTGATGCTTCTCTGACTGCTGCCATGTGAAACCTCTTCATAAAACTGGAGCAAAGCCACCTCAGCTGCCAGAGGGTGATGCAGCAGTGGGGAGGGTGACATTCAGCAATAGTCTAAATTAATCTGTCAGGCTGGATTTTTTTTTTTTTTTTTCAAATAGAACTGTTCAGGGCCGGGTGCAGGCCTTTGTTCAGCTGAGATCCCCTCCCTCCAGGATGCCCCCCCACCCCCCAGCCAAATCCACAGCCAATCCTGCCACTGCCACGCTGCAAAATCTTTGTTTTAGCTCACAGTTTTGGGTCTGTTCCCCTCATCACAAATCCATGAAAATTCATGCACTTCAAGAAATCAAACCCCAGTTGCTATGGTGAAAAGCATTCTGCAAACTAAGAAACAAATACAAGTGGGACATTTGGAGGTTACCAGATTTTTGCACGTCTTTCAGACAAGAATAAAAACCCTTTCAGCAAATTAATGGATCCGATGAAATCCCAGACCTACACCTCAAACGTGAGGGATTTACATTACAACTTAAGGAAATTAATAACCAAACACTGCCTTTCTCCACAGAAGCCTTACCCCCACAGCTCCCATTACAGCAAATGCAGCAACAGTTTCTAAGAGCTGGGCTTTGCTTTGCTGCAGAGATGGCAGGAGGCTCGAGATGCATCCGGGAATACCAGGACAGGGAGCTCCCATCAGTGTGACCTCTCACTACGCCCACCCAACACCAAGAGGAGGAGTCTAGCTACAGAGCCAGTAAATTAATTCAGACAGACACAGAAAATTATCCAGCAGAAGGGTCATGGCACCTTTGGGATGAACTGCCTACTTTTGCTAATCAGTGGGTTGGGGTTTTTTGCATTTAATGTGCTGGGTCCTTGCCTTCCATTAAGGTGCTGCTGTAATTCAACCCCTGCCAGCTCTGCAGAGAAAAATCATCTTCTTAAGATCAAAGAGGTGACGCTGTCCTGGCTGGCTGGTGGCACAGCAGGGATCAGGGAAGCGAGGAGGAGGTGGGATGCTCACCGGGTGGGAGGCAGAGGCACCCACAGAACCTCCAAAAGGCTCAGCTGCTGGCCTGGGTGGGAGTGCAGCGGTGCAGGGGCAAGAGGATTCAGAGACTCTCAGCAAACCCTCTTCCAGCAGTCACAGTTCCTGCTCAAATTAGTCAGAGGGGTGTAGAGCACCTCTGAGAGGAAAAAAAAGGCTTCTCCTTTTCTTGATAAGGTCACCAAAGATATCTCTGTCACACAAAGGCAGCACAAACCTTCTGCATTGCATTCTCCTCAGTGCAGTGGCACAGCCTTCCCCCAAAACCTCCAACACTGCCTCCAAGGCCCAAACACTCCAATAAAGATATTTTTCCCTCCTTTGTCTACTCTGATTTTTCAAATGCCACTTCAGATTCCTGTTTCATCAAATGCAGATAACACAAATATGGCTTTCTCTCCCCTGAAGAATATAATTTGCAGGAAAGCATTTTCACAGCAACCTCAATTTAATCTCCTTTTTTTCTTTCCCCTTGATTATACAAACTGATCTCCAGTCTCATCTGCTCAACTGTCACATCCTCCCATCCCACTGTTGCTCTAATTGCACACTGCTGAGCCCCCTCGATTGTTCCAGTACCTCTTGGTAATGGCAGGAATTCTCCCCTCTGCAAAGTGGCATCACAGCCTTTCATTTCTGCTTTTGATTCTTCTGTAAAAACGAGGTAAGGAAAGCTCTGGCTTATTTCTGAGACACTGATGTTGCACCACAATCTCTTACTCAGTCTCTCCTCACCCCAGTGGATTTTTTTGTATGGTATTTTTAACTCTAAGCTTTCCAAGCAGGCACCTCCTGTTAGGTATTTGTTCCAGCTGTCAGTCCTGCTTTGGATCTACATCTTTACCACCTCACTGAGGATAACAAGATGTTCTTACCCTTTCTGAACACCAGGCAGTCTTGATCCTCACCTAACACCGTTTTTTTAGCTCTTTGATTTCACCTCAGCTTAGAAATACATCAGGAAAAGATTCAGCCTCCTTAAATCCACAAACAAAAATTACACAAAAGCGCTGAGTTCCAATGGCTGCAGAACAGGAGACACACTCGTCTACAAGTGGAATTGGCTCTGCACAGGGACAGATATCCATTTGTTTAGAGCTTGGTGAGTTTGGGGTATTTTAAAGGGCCAGGGGTTTATTCAGGCCAAGGTTTTTCTTTTCCATTGCACCTTTGTCTCTGGCATTGCATCAAACGTTTTAAGCTGAACTACTGCACAGCACAGCCACTGCACTGCTCTTACCCAGCAGGACAGACACAGTGACAGGGAACGCCACTGCCTCTCCAGTGTATCAGCCAGTAAATGCACGTTCCCCCTGCTCCCAGTGAAAGCAGACACAGTGCCATAACTCAATACACTCATGCAGGCCTCAAAAGAGAAGGAGCCTCATCAAATGATGCCTTATCTGACCCAGAAGCCCTTCCTGGGCACTCCTGCAGCCCCACTGCTGGACCAAGGCACGGCAGCATGTGTGGTCACCACCTTGGCTGATCCCATTCCCAATCTTCCATCCCAGCTTAGAGTCTCCCCATATGCCCTAAAGACATAAGATGTGCAGCTTTCTGCTGCTGTACCTCAGTCACTGGCTGTTCCCACAATATTTAATCTTGTAAGCTGTTAATGCACGGATCTGTGCTAAGCGGCAGGGTTCAGCTCTTTCTGCACTCAAAATTTGCTTCCCTCTTGTTTGAATGAGGCAAAGGGCATTCATTTACTTCTCAGACCTCAAACTCAAGCCAAAACTCATTCCATTTTGACCCATTGAGAGTCCAGGTGGTTTTCTTCCTTTCCCTTAAACGTGCAACTGAAATTTTTGGCCAGTCGGCCCTTTTGCGTTTCTTTTCATTTTTATTTATTCACTGCAGCCTCAGTTGGGTTTGTTTGGTTTTTTGGTGGTTTTTTTTTTTGGGGGGGGGTGGGTTTTCTTCACTCCACAAAAATAAATAAAAGCCCGGAGGCAGCGCAGCCTCGTCTCCGGAGATGCCGGCAGCTGCCCCGGCCGCCTCCGTGCCAGCGCTGTGCCAGCTGCGGCGCAGGGCACCAGGCCACGGCCAGGACACGGCAGGGAGCTGCCAACCCGCCATCTCCCCCAGGCCCGGCCCTGAGGGACTCCTTTCAGCCAGGAATTGCTGCCTCCTCGGCCCTGAGGGATTCCTTTCAGCCAGGAATTGCTGCCTCCTCCCTCCGCCCTCCGAGAGATGAGAGACTTTGCTCCTGACCGGAGCACGATTTCAGTGCGTGACTGGGATGTTCAAAGCCAGCCTAGCAGGAATATGTATGGCTCCATATGAGGTGATCCATGATGCAAGCCCAGCTTTTTGGGACTAGACTAGGGAAGTGCAAAGCCAAAGCTTTGTTGGACACAAATCTATTGGGTCACACAGGCCCTTGGGCTCTCCACCTATGCCAGGAAGCCTTTTTCTGGGATATTCTTCAAGACAGAAGTAATTTAAACTCCCAAACGCAAGTCATCCTACAGGATCTATTTTCTGAGCAGTGTGGGAAGGTACCGGCCTGCATAACCATTTATTAGCACAAATAGGAGTGTATGTTTAACTCTGCGGAACGGGTAGAACAAAGGATTATTAAATAAAATTCCGATTAGTTCAGCTGAAAGCAAAATACCAGCTGGAGCCTGGTGTAGTGCGGGCATGTTATCAGCAAACATGTGCTGCCAGCGCATCTGCACGCACACACACACACACACACACACCCCCCAGCTCTGACCACGGGCAGCCTCAGCCTGGAACAGCAGAGCCACAGCATCGTGCTCCACGCTCCCACAGCTCCACTCCTGCCCCGAGCTTTGGTCCCACAGGGCTGCACAACGGGAATGAGGCGACGGAACCCGAGTTTTCCCACTTACCCTCCTACCAGCAGCCATGCTTTGTTAGCGTTCCAAGTGGGAACACAGCCACTGAGCACAGCCATCAGAGTCCCACCACCTGGAATCACATGCAGGGCACATGGCTCTCCCTCCCACCAGCCTGCCTAACTGCAGCCATATTCATTAACAGCCCGTCGTTTAGATCCCGGTGCAAAAGTTAACGAAGCCACTTTGCGAGAGGGCAGCCTCCCCAGCACAAGATAAATAATGGATCTAAAAGCAGGCTGGGAGGGAACTGGTGCATCCCTGCAAGGTCATGCTGGAAAGCATCAGTGGCTCACTGAGGCTGGGCTCCTCCGGTAAGAAGCCTGGAGCTATTTATGACTCATGTAATTAATTAATGCCAACGGGCGTTCTGCTGCAGGCACGTGGGAGACCAAAGGGAAATACGAAGCGGGCAGGTTAGGAAATGCAGTGGAGGTGGGAGAGAAGGATGACATTTCTTGTGGCAAGACATGCTTTGAAGTAATTACCAGCAGTCCAAACAGCCAGCAGCTCTTTTGGCTACGTCAGTGCAAAATCAATTAGGAGCTTTAAAAATGCATCGGGCTCATATTTCCGAGCGCATCAGGAATAAGAAGTAGCCTCGGAAGGAGAGCAGTTGCATTTCCAAGCACTGCAAGGCCCTTCCCCAAATCCTCAGACCCCACAAATGGTGTGACCAGCAGAGGGAGCATCGTTAATGCCTTCCCGATCACAAGCGGTTTGGGATGAGAGCCCGGAGGAGGACCCAGAGTTTGATTTTATGAGTCTCTAAAGCCCGAGGACAAGTTTAACAGAAGCAGGAGAAAGGATCGAAGGCGAACGTGGGGGAACCAGAGTCCTGCAGGCACTCAGGGCTCCTGACACACACCTCCCCCTTCCAGAGCTGGCTCTGCCAACACTGGGAGCTATCCAAAACTGCAGATCACATCAAGAAAGGGACCAGGGCTGTGGCTTCCCTGCTCCAGCTTGCAATACTGCAGTCTCACACTGCACACTCAACATGTGGTGACGCTGAGTCATGACACCATGCTCACACAGACCGTTTGAGGACAATGAGAGCTTAACCTAATTTTGTCCCTTTGTTTGTCCTCTGCAGAGAGATCAATCAGTTCCACTCCCTGCCTCCACATCCCCATGCATCCAGTGCCTGATACATTATTAAAACTGTAAATACAAATAAAGCCCACTCTTCCCCTCCTCTGGGAGGGCTCTAAAGCCCTCCTGGGCTGTCCAACTCCCACCCACCCTGTATCCTCTCTATGTCTCTTCATTGCCAGAATATCTTCTTACTGTTCTCAAATGTATCCCTGCATTGTCCTCACTCCCTCTTATCAGAGCTGCCTGCAACAAATCCTCTCACACAATGAGGATTGCAAATTTGCTTACAAGTCGGTGCTGTTTTCCATTTATGCTCCTCTGTGCATCTCTTTTCTCTCTGGACACTTGCAGGGGTCAAGCACCACAGCATCAGTCTGCCACAGCCATCTGGATGAGCAGCAGAGGCTGCCTGCAGTCCCAACCCTGGCTGGCAAAGCCTGGGAGCCTGCAGCATGCTCCCCTTTGAGCCTTACCCAATCTCCACAGTCTAGGGGATTGTGTTTTCTACCCTCTGATCACTGCCGAAGCCCTCAGATCCTGATGGGACTCCCTACCACTACGTGCTATTTTTCTGGAGCAAATCAACAGCAGAGATTAAAAACAAGAAGAAAAGAGTAAATGAAATGAAGAGCAGGGTTTAGTTTCATATGAGTAGAACAGGAGCAATGAAGTGCTTCTTTCTGGTGGGCTGAGAATCAAGTCAAGCCTGAGTCTCCAGGGTAAAACAGGAGCGAAGTAAACGACAACACGAACACCCACTTAGCAATCGTGCTTCATATTCCTGCTCTGAGCCTCAGCAGCTTTAGGAATGCTCCTGTTAAATACCATAATGCTCCCAATTACAAGTGATCTGCACTGTATGTTCTAAACAGATTCCCCCCCACACCCCCCAACCAGCCCCGGGAGATCCCATAAGCCTAAGACAAAAGCAGTCTTGAAGAGGTGTTTTGACCTCTTTTGGCTATACAATATCCATAGCTGGCTCCATTTCCCTAATTGTTTCATACTGACCTTGAGGATATTTTGGCCATTAAATGACTCCCGCTCCTTGAGAGATGATTTACCAGTCATTGTGTTGTTTCGCTCTTCAGCTGTAGAGAGAAAAGCCACCACCAGAATGAGCTTCAGATGGGAGAACTCCGTGTGCTGTACTTCAACCCCCCACTCTGTCCCTCCCCAAAGTCAGCTGCCAGCTAATAAAATCTTTGCCCAGTTCTCAAAAAACCCCACTTCCACTTGGATTTTAGGAGGAAAAGGGCTGGAATTGGTGCCTCTATCGGGATCACCTTTGTTACCTGGAGGGAAGGCCCTAAATCACAGCTACGGCCGTGGTGATTCTGCAGGGCTGACTGCTCAGTGCAACACACCTGCTTCCCTCTGGCTCCTTTTCATCCTCATCCTGCCGTGTCAGGGTGAGAGACAGCACTTGCGTGGCCTGGAGCAGCACCAAATTCCAGGCTGAGCACGCCAGCACAACGCCAGGCACTGACACAAACCTCTGCTGCCTGCACCACCCGTGTGCTGGGGATGCTTCTGCGGGGTGGGCACACAGCCACACACACAGAGACATCCAGAATAGCAACCCAGGCCTACAGCAACTGCCAAAAGCCTACGTCCGAGATCCATTTCCCCAGAGCACGGCTGGGTTTTTATATAATCCCCAAGTACATGATCTGTTCTTTCCACAGGACCTCTGCCTCACTCGGTGAATATATTCAGTATTTCTTTTTCATCTCCATCATTAACTATGAAGTCCCCCTCACATCCAGCTTGCTGTTCAAATCCTGTATGGAATACAAAGCGACTTCTATGGCTGCCTGCAGAATGCTGGCGGAATGCTCTCCCCATTGTGTCTGAATGCCTTGCATGCCTCCTGGGGTCGTGCAGAATGTAGATGCAGGATGCCAGACCTAGCTGCCCATGTGCCTTCCCTCACACAGCACTCTGGGGTCGCATTTTCAAGCCTCAGTTTGAGAGCTGAACCCCATCTTTACAGGGTTTCTATGCCCTGAGTGTGCTCGTGTGGCTTCAGTAGCAGTCAGACCCAAAGCCTGCCCAGAAAACAATGACACAAATCACCTGCTGTTATCACTGTTCTCACAGAGCTTCAGAGAGGCAACAACTAAAGAATTCTTGACACAACCTCTTGCAGTGCACAGAGGCCACCGTGCCAGAGCACACACGTTTGCACATGGAGAACTAGGCTGTGACATGCTGCCCCTCCCCAAAGATGATGCTTTTAGGGCTGCTTTTTAAAGTAATGTGATCAGAATGATGCTACAGACAGCCAGAGCAGACAATCTTTTGGCAGAGACAGCCAGACGCCATACACTCAAGAACAGCTCACATTCAGCTTCGCAGCCATCTGCATTTGATTTAAGGAGAAAGACAATGGAATCACTCTCCTAAAGAAATGGGCAATCTCTAAGTTAACCAAAGAGGATTATGTTTTCATCTTGTTTGAAGGTCAGCACAACACATGGAGTTGTGCCCCAGTTTCAGTTTGACACAGGGACACAGAGAGCCCAAGGTCACACCTCCACAAGCAGCAGCTGAGGTCACTTGCTCTGTTCAGCCTGATGGAGACTGAGGGGAGACCTCATCAGGTTCGGTCCCTCATCAGCTTCCTAACAAAGGGCAGTGCAGGAGCAGCTCTGATCTCTGCTCTCTGGGACCAGAGAGAGGACCCAGGGGCACTGCTGGAGCTGTGCCAGGGGAGGTTGGATATTGGGAAAAGGTTCTTCCCTCAGAGGGAAGACTGAACAGGAAACGGTCAGAGCTCCAAGGCTGCCAGAGCTCCAGGAGCATTTGGACAACGCTCTCAGGTACAGGGTGGGATTGTTGGGGTGTCTTGGGCAGGGCCAGGAGCTGGACTGGATGATCCCTGTGGGTCCCTTCCCACCCAGGACATTCTATGATTCTACTTGAACATATTTTTCTGTAGCCTAGATACTATGAGTGCTACTGGGTGTCAAGTTTTTGAATCTATGACTTTTGTTCATTGCTTTTTTCATTTTCTTCTGGATTTTAACTGCACACATCTCCCCCCCAGCCCTATAGGTAAGAAAAACCACACTGAAAAAGAAAATAAAAAAAGCATCTGCTGAGCAGTGGGACTACTTCAAATGCATTTAGCAGCAAGGATGAAGGCTCTGCACGTACTTGGATCTTTCCTGAAGAGAGTGTTCATGACTGTGGCATGCAGCTTCACCCTATCCCATTCTTTAAGCATCAGGCCGGAGGCCACGAACCGCTCCACCAGCTGATCAGCGACCATCTGCAATCTGGGGAGGCACAAAGGGAGAGAACAGGCCATGTAAAACAAGGAGCCTCTGCACCATCAGCTTTTGGCTTTTCAGCCAGGAGGGCAGCAAGTGTGAAATGAAGTCTCTGCATGCACACAGGAAAGGGAGCTAGTCCCTGATGGAAAGCAAGCAGAGGCATCAGGATTCAGCTCTAATGCAGAAAGTTCTGACTGTTGCACAAAGCTTCCTCTGTGATGGCTTCTGCTGCAAATATTCCATGAGGAAGGGCAGATTTAGCACAGCAGAGAGCTTGCTCGCAGTGACAGATGTTACTGGGAGCTGAAGGATGCATCTTTCTACTGCCAGGAAACACAATGTGACTCTCCCTGCAAATGCTAAAATCTGCACACCCGCAGGGGCTCGGGCACCTCGGCTCCCAGAGGATCTGCTCAGGGACTGCTGCAGCCTGGATCCTCTCTGTCCCAGATAACCAGCCCAGCCACTGGGCTTGCTTTCTGGGAGAGCCCAGGATGTGGTGTAGGGGGAAACAAACCTGGTGAACACTCCAGCTCTGGAGCTACTGAGCAAGCAAAATCCAAGGAACTATTCCCACCTTTGTGCCCGGCCTTGACTGTCAGGATCTGAGGGCAGACCCATGCTAGAACAGGCAGCAGGAGCAGGAGTCAGCACAATGTGCTCATGTCTAAGAAGCTGAAGGAACTTCCAGGCTGCTGCTGTGCCCAAAAAATGTCTTCAGTGCCTAACTCCTACCAAAGGCAGCAAGGATATGCCAGAATGAGAGCTCCCCATCTCCCAAAATAAGGCCAGAGGGTATTAAGTCAATGCAGAAGAATCTGAGCTTCTCTCAGCACGTCTCAGAGATAAGAGAGATGGCTGCTCCTGAGGTCCCACCACGTTGGTGTCTCAGCTGTGGCAGAGCATGGCCCGTCCCCAGAGCCTGGGGCTGCCACGCTCCGGGTGCCAGCTCCAACCCCACTGCTGGCCTGGGACTGCCCCTCACGGCCTGCCAGCCCCCATGGCACCACTCCAAGACTCTCAGGCGACCAATTGTCATGGCTTTCTACTATTTTCTGGCTTTACTTCAGTGATTTTTAAAATTAGCAATGACAAAGATTAAATGAATATCATTACAGACAATACTAAAACAAATTAACAGAGAATAGCTCAAGTGAAAATGGTGCTTTATTACGTTATAAAGTTAATCAAGGAAATAAAACAAATTAGAATGAATTATAATGGAAATTATTTGCCATGTGGGAGGCATCAGAGCATGATCCCTCTTTCAGTCTGAGCCATTATATGTGCAGAAGGGCTTGCCAACCCCTAATTCTGTCTGCAGTTATGCAAGCTAAGTCAGGATAAATCAAATCTCCTGCTTTACAGCTTAAGCTGATCAAGATCATCCAAAGATCAGGAAGGAACTCCACCCCTCAGCCATGCCAGGAACTACACAGAGCTAACAGGACGTCTTGCATGAGACAGGAAGGCACACACCTCTCTCCAGCACAGGCTGCAGCAGTCTGATCCAGCACAGGAAGCCACGTGGCTGCTACTCTCCTCTAGTATTGGCCTTGCAGCTCAGAAACTGTTCTGCCTTTTCCCTAAGCAAGGCACAGCAGGTTTCAGCAGGCAAGAGGTTCGAGGAGCTGTTCAGCAATGATCTGGCCAGAAAACAAAGCAGGGTTTTCTGGAGAGATCACCGTTTGTCTCCTCTTTATAGTCACTGCTAGTCCAACACAGTGTCTGCTGGAATCTCAAAGGAAGGAAAAGTTGCTCTTCATCAACACAAAAATACTTTTTTTTTTTTTCCCTCTGTAAAGCTAAATGTTTTTCTGGATGCTTGCTAAGAGCTAAGGAGGTATACAAGGGGAGAAGTGCCAGGCAAATGACATCAGAAGGGGCTTCACCCAGATGGTGGTGGGGCACTGAACAGGCTCTCCAGGGAACTGTCACTGGCCCCAAGGCTGCCAGAGCTCCAGGAGCATTTGGACAACACTCTCAGGGACAGAGTGGTGGTGTTGGCGTGTCCTGGCCAGAGCAAGGAGTTGACTTGATGACCCTGATGGGTTCCTTCTAACTCAGCCTAATCTGTGATTCTCTGAATTAATTTGCAGGTGAGAGCAGGACTAGCCTGGGCCAAGGATTAAAACTTCAAACTGCTTGACCCTCTCTGAGCCTGCTGCTATGCAAAAGCAAAACAGGTGCTGTGGAAGAGAAGCTTGGCAGTTTCCAGGTACCCTGCAAAGCACAAGGTCTGGTTTTGGTCAAAACCTCAGCTAACATATCTCTGTGAAGGACAGTGGAGACATCAGTCCTTTCCTGGGGGGAGTGCTGTTTTCAGTTTCAAGGCAAGGTGGATTTGAAGACCTCTCTTCTCTCCCCTGCCCAAAGCAGCTCTGCCACCCCTGATGCACATCAGCACTTTCTGCAGCATTATGCCTAAGTGGGTTCTCATCACACAGGGTACAGCTGGCATCTGAAACAGAGCACGGTGCAAGTAGCAACAATTCAAGCTGTCCCCAGAGGCAGGCAGACATCACTGTCAATTTAGGCCCTGCTTATGCTCTACAGCATTCCTCTCCCAGCTCCTCAGGCCCCACACTTATTTTCAGATGCAACCAGACTGGCAAGCACTGCACCTCAGAGAGAGCCAGAGCTCGGTGACCCAGGAGAAGAGGCCCAGACCTCAGCTCCCAGAGCTGACATTTTAGATGCTCTCTACAACAAAACCCACCAAAGGGCGTTTGGGTCATCCAGTGGCTGTCTCCATCTCATCTTTCCAAGTGCTTCTGCCCTCTTTCTCCCTGTGCTCTGTCTCCTGGCTGATCCCTGCCTTGCCCTGGTTCTCCACCCACCCCATTGGTTTTTATCTCACCTCTTTCAGGGTAGGACAGACTTCAAAGTGGAAGAACCAAGAAAAGGAAAAGACTTCAATTCCTATTGCCTCCCAGCAGTTCTTACATTTTTCATTTTCCCCACTCATTTCCTTATCCCACTTCCCATCTCTTACTTCAACACAGCCTCCAAAGTGTGGTTTTAAGCAGGCCCCTCCCCCGCCATCCCCTCAGCCCTCAGGGAAGGGATATGCCAGAACACATCCCTTCTTCCCTCAGCCAGTCCCTGCTCTCAGCCTCCCTCCTCCATGCTCCTCTGCTAGCTCCTGCTGTCCTCTAGCAAAGGGAACAGACAACAAAAGGGCAGTGCTGCCAGGCAAAGAGAAGGCTGAGGCTCAGAGACAGGAGGTAAAGCTCTTTTGGCTACTCCCCTTCCCTGTTTCTGGCAAGCAGCAGCACAGAGTTCAACAGCTCTTATGTTAATCATAGAATCTACAATGGTTTGGGTTGGAAGAGGTGTTAAAGGTCATCTGCTTCCAAACCATGCCAAGGGCAGAGACACCTTCCACTAGACCAGGCTTCTCCAAGCCCCATCTGTGTTTCCTCAGTCTTCCAGAAAGTACCAAGAGAAAAGATGGTGCTGCCACTGGTGACATGGTCCTTG
The DNA here is from genome assembly GCA_013401135.1 of Cettia cetti. Lineage (NCBI taxonomy): Eukaryota > Metazoa > Chordata > Aves > Passeriformes > Sylviidae > Cettia > Cettia cetti. The sequence continues at coordinate 52,129 of VZUI01062519.1, read as the reverse complement.
TCAAAAACAAGACGAAGGAAGGTTGTCCAGACACTGCCATGTCCTGGGCAGAGCTGCTTGTGGAGCTGAAGCCATCAGCCACAGTGGTGAACAGCATGAACACTCCAGCTGACACCAACCAGGCTTCAAGATTTTGCAGCAGCAGCTCCAAAAGACATTTCACACCCAGCACCCATTCCAGGCTGCTACAGACACACACACCAACCCTGCAATCAGGTCATGCTCTTCTGAGGACCTTCTGGGCTAACTGGGTTTTAAGAATAATTAAGTGCTGCAGAATACGAGGCTGTCCAGATTAATCTGGATTGCAGGTTGGGAACTAGACAGCAGAGGCCAAATCATCCTGCCTTCCAAGTCATCTCAGGAGTATCTCCTTGGCCATCTTATCCCTGTGCAAGCCATGACTCCATTATTCAACCTGACAGACTGCTGCAGAAACAAATGACATCCTTCAGCTGCACCACCAGCGACTGATTCAAAGAGCAAACACATTACAGCCTCAACCACTTCAGGAAGCAAGGATGACTTCATCCTTGTGACTGCTGGCCTGAGGACTGCCAGCAGCACCCACCAGCTCCAGAGGGTTTCCCTGGCACTCCAGGGAGGAATGAAAGACAGGAGCACGGGGAACTCACCTGTCTGAGCCATCCTTCATGTGGACTTTGGCATAAAGGACATCTGTCGTGGCAGGGTCATCGTTCATGTACTCCACACCTGCCACTTCCACGGTCAAGGGCTGGCCTCCAGTGATTTGGCTAAAACCCAAAAAAACGCTAATGTTAAAAAGCAAAACATCACACCAGCCCTTGAAATGCAACACACAGTTCTCCTCGTGCATGTACCAAATATTTGGGTTTACTATGGGAATGAGATTAGATACTCTTTTTGCTGTATTGAGAAACAAATTTGATGTTAAGTGGGACTTAAATGTTATACAGAGCCTATGGGGCAGTGAACTCCACTGAGGAGTTCTTTTCTGTCCCGTTTTTCAGCTTGTTCGCACCGAAAAAAACCCAAACTCAAAAAGTCTCCCTAATTCCTAAAACTCAAAAGGTTACAGCTGAAATTGCCTTATCACCCCAAGCGGTAAAAGAATTTAAATTCATACATTTGGTGTTTCAGACACACATTAAGTCAACTCATCAGCGTTCACAGGCCACCTCATCATGGAGATCTCCACCCACATATCAGAAAACCCAGCAGAAGTAAATGGTTCAAGCTCTCATTCCACAGAGGCTCCTGTGAAAAGACCAACCACAAACCTCCAGCTCTCTGATTTTTGCTGGGAGAGGTACTCGATACAGAACACAGCTCTGAGTGCAACATCCAGCCAGTAAATAGAGCTGGTTTAAAATCAGCTCCAGCTCTTCATGCAGGATATAATGTGCACTCCCACACCTGCAAACGCTCGGTAGAGCATATCTGCTTCCCAACACGCCTCCTTGCTTTTCCCAGTAGAGTATCCTGGGGAGGCTGGTGCCACAGCCAGAGCTCCCAGTGAGTAAGTGAAGCCTCCTTTAACACCCAGGGCTCCAGGAAAGAACAGGGAGTGTCTGGGCAGGCAGATGTAACAAACACGAGTTAACAAGGTGAGTGTGACTTTGCTCTGACCTTACTCACTTCTGTTCAGCTTTTGAGGTTCTCAGCAAAGATTCCCAAGTGAAATAAGCAGAGCTTGATTTCCCTTCCCAGTATAGTTACTGGGAGGGAAACAGAACAAATGTACTATTATGGACGTCACACTAACAGCACTAAAGGTCACGTATTCTAAAAAGGGTCAAAAAGGTCCCAGCTACCTTCACTGGGCACTGCCTGCACTTTAGAAAAGGAAATAAAAGCTAATGAAGGTTTATGTAGGTGGAAGGGAGCCTAATTAATTTTCCAAGTATATTTACTTGGGTGTGGAAAGGGAAATAAACTAAAGGTTACATTCAAGTGTTGATTCCCCCTTCACTAAAGGAAACAGGGAGCAATGATTTTCTCGGCATCAGTTCAACACACTTTTGAGGGAGCTGGCACTTTCCAAATATTGCATTCAGAGCCTCCCCCTGGAAACACACTCACATTTCTGTTCAACAGCTGAACTGGAGCCATCCTTTTAAAGGCAGAGGTATGAATTCTGGCCATGCATTAATTCCCACAGATACTAGCTAGCACAGCGTGGCCAATTCTTCATGCACCGAGGCAGCAAATAAATGAATTCGAAGGATCCGTGCTCTGTGTGCAAAGGCTTTGCAGAAATAAATAAATTAACAAACCACTCCCTCAGGCCATCCTCAATTACTAAGCTGACCAGAGATAAGCTAATTATAGTGTCACTGGACCACATTTGCAGCTAAAGCCCCAACATCTGCAGCTGGGTGTTAACAGGCAGCGAGGCAGCCGCGCTCCCAGAGCAGCACGGACCCTTTCAGGCTGCTCACTCACGAGGCTTCCCTGCACACAGCTCCCCTCGTCCAGGAATGCATGTCAAGGACACCTCAGCATCTGCTCTTGGGCAGGAGGGACGTGCCAGAGCCACTGCAGGCAGCGTGCAAAGGTAAGGGAGCTCAGCCCTCCCTCTGCAGCAGGCAGGGGACAGCAGCAAAAACTGCTCACACACAAAGAATGAGGAGGGACGTGAGGAAAGGAAGTGAGCAGAGCCGGTTTTCAGGGAATGCCAAGAGTCTGAGCTGAGCTACAGATGCTGTAAGGCTCTCTGTGGCTGCTCAGGGATTTCAACTGCCCCATTTGAAACATTTCAGCCTTCTTCTAAATTTCTAGAGTTGAGAGAGACTACCGAGCTGCTTGTCTCTTTGCTGCTCCTTGACAAGACAGAGGGCTGCTTTCCCCCCTCCCAAGGCCTTGGAGATGCCACCCCTTTCCCAGCACTTACTCCACAAAGTCCTCTTTGCATCGCTGCAGGAGGTCACACGCCTTCTGGATCTCTTGTTCGTTCAGGAGCACCAGTGTCCCCAGAGTCAGGTGAAGCTTTGCAGGGTTCTGGAACAGGCTGCTGCTGACCCCGTGATCCTACAAATCAACCCACACACAGAGGTGTCTTACCTCATCCACACACCCCCTGCTCCATCACAGGGATAAATACTACAGAAAACAGGCACAAAGCCACTGGCATCAATCCTTTTATCTCTGATTGGGTTAGTCATGATTCGAAGTTGAAAATTTCTCGGGCTTTGTGAGGAAGGAAGATCAGCCTGGCAGGTGAGGTGCAGTCCCACCACAACTCCCTGCCTGCTTTTCCATCAGAGCTGCTGAACAGAAGCCTGAAGATCATTACAGCAGGCTGTAACTCGGGACCCAGCACTTGCAACACTGACTTGTATGAGGGTTTTTTTGGGAGGGGACTTCCACAGCTGTCAACGCAACATCTGCTACCAGCAGAGTGAACTCAACACAGGCCAGCTCAAATTTAAAACTTAAGTCCATTTCCAGTGCAATAAAGCTGAGACCAGCTGTAGTGACAAGCTCTAAATGGTCTCTAAATCCTGTCTAAACACAGGTTGCACCTCACAACAGAAGCACAGCTAATACCAGCTCTGATAATTATATTTTTCTTATTCCCAGCTGCCCTATAGTTTGCTGAGATGAATTAAGTTTAAATTCCCTTTAGAAGAAGTGTTGTTGCTGGGGAGGAACTGTCCCCAGGTGGAGCAGTGGTTGCATCCAGCTTTAAGAAACGTGCTATTCTGTTCTAGGATACTTATAAAAATACCTCAGGGATGGTTAACACACTCATATTAAAACAATTATTTCCACTTAGTGGCCACTTCCCATCAGCGCATTAAATAACCTCCAATTTTAACTCCAGAAGAAGCCAACCTGCCAGGCCATGGAAGCCTTTCTGCATGTGAAAAGAGTGCACCAGCTGAGAGCAATAGCTTTGAAGTGTCTACTGTGCTCCAGAGTTTGAAATAAAACCTTTCAGACGTTTAAATGCTGCAGTATCTCAGCCCGTCAAGACTTTCATGCCCCATATTTCACTCAGTGTTTTTCATGCCTAATGACCACATGCAGACCCTTCTTTACAGCACAGCTCATGGGCTGGACTAGGGACAAGGCAGGCTGCAAAACAGAGGCCAGGGGCTTGCTCCAGCAGCCATAGCCTGGCAAAAACCAGTGATGGCCACATCTCAGTTCTCCCTACCTTCCCCTCCCTGCAGTAAAAGCTTTGTGGCTTCCTTTAATTCATGCTGCTGTTCACATGCATGACAGGACATGATTCCTCTCCGTCAGCCTTTTTTCTCCAGTGGTATCCACAGTCAGAGAATATTTGGCCCATCACAAAACAACAGCTTAGGTAACAGAAACTGGGGGAAAGTTTGATTTAACCTTGCCACGGACAGTCAGCCGAGGTCACTCCCACAGAGTGCACAGATGAGGTACAGTAACAAAGCCCTTTGCAGGTCAGAAAGCCAAAGCCCTGCCCTCATTCTCTGCCCCACCACGATCTGTGCTGTAAACATGACCCTGCCCCAAAAGCAGCTTTTTCCCCTGAGGTTTTCAACACCTGAGTGTGGGCTGAGAGTTGACAAACGATGGCAGGTCACCTCCACGAGCCACGCTACTGCTGCTGGGGAGTTTAGCAGGGAAGAGCAGTACACAGTGAGCAGCAGGCCAAGACCTAGATAATCCTCCTGGTTTACTCCCTAGTATTTCAGGCAGCTCCTCAAAACCCTGCTTACACTCCCTACTCTTTCACAGGCCGGCAGATCCCACTTCTCCCACACAGAGGATAGATGCTGCGTCAGAGGTGGCTCTCCCTGGAACAGCCAACGTTCCTGCGGGTGTCTCAGCAGCCCTTGCTGGCTGGGTACTGCTCACCAGGATGCAGAAAGGCTGGAACTCAATTATTCTAATCCCAGATCATGATGTGCGATCAGCAATCACTGAGTCACCTCAGGGGAACCTGCCCTATTGTCTCTCCAAAAATTTACTGTTCAAACCTGGGCTCTTTAAGATGTATTGGGAGGCAGGAAGAATAATCCCTTTATGCACTATCCATATGTGAGGACTGTCCTTTTTAGCTTAAGCCTCTCCCTAACACTGCCCTGTCACAGTCAAAAAAACCCAACTCGTTTCCACTCAGTGATTTTTTTCTCCCTCCTGCTACCATGGACTCCTACCTCTGCTCTCCTTCTTTAGAGGGAACACAAGAAAGAGTTTTATCTGTTTTATCTGGGGTCTCCAACTCTTTGCGAAGCTCAAGCACGTTGCCCCTCCAAATCTGAGCCCCTGCAGCAAGGAAACCATAAACCACAACACACTTCAGCCCTTCTACATGACAAGGAAAGGGATCCTTAGCTCTTCTGCCCTGCCTGTGTCCTAGTAGAGACTGTTTTAGGAGCTCCCAATGTTTGCAGACAGCTTTATGTTTTTTGGGTTTCCTTTTCCTTAAGAACAGGGTACTGCATGCCAGCTGTATGCCCTCTGCCACCCTGATCCACAAACAAAGGAGTCAGCCAGGAAAACAGCATTTGCACAGGATTGACTGAAGAGCCACAGGCTCAAAAAGCCCTCCCACTTTCTGTCCCTTCCACTCTGAGGTACAATACCTCATTAGCAACGTTTGATATTTACAGGTTGCCATATATCACAGCAATCATGTTTCTTTTCCCTGCTACATCTGCAGCCTGTTCAGCCTGCAAACGCTGCGTTTGCACTGCTCTCAAAGACCCAACTGTGATTTTTCACAGCATCCTTACTGCAAAGTCTCTTCCCTTTTCCACCTGCACACCCAGACAGACATCTCAGATCTCCTCACTCTGACACCTACATGACTGTGAGAGGAGACTTCCAAGGTCATCCAGTCCTCCAGACCTCCCACTGCACCACATCAGTGATGAGCCTGTCCAGGTGAGCCACCTCCCCATGTTTAGATTCAATTAACCTCAAAGAGCCTTCCCTCAGCCCTGCTTCATTTGCCTGGCATCCCTGACTGTACAGCATGAACAACACCTGAAGTGTTCTGTATTTCAGCACAAGGTTTATCTTCAAAAACCTTTTAAAGACGCACACACAAAAAACTTAGAAAGCATATACCAACATAATGCTATAAAATATAAATGAATGGTTGTCATGGTAACTGCTTCAGAGAGAAACAGAGTCCCTCACAAATGCTCAATGGCCAGAAGAGATCCCCTCACACACACACAACATCCACACACACAAACCTGTTCCTAACCATTACTACCCCTCATTCAAAGGCTGAAGTTTACCCAATTCTGTGATGTTTCGCACCAGCCCCGCTTCTGTCACTGAAACCTATTCAGATTTCCTCAAGTATTCCGAGAAATCCCATTGCTTTGGACAAATCTATAAGCTCTTTTATTGCTCTGCGAGGAACAGTTTTGAATTACTGTTTTTCATTACTGATGTGCTTTCTAGCAGAGCCTGCTGTGAGATAAAGTGGTATTAGAGTGGCATTACTGGCTGGAGGAGTGATTGAGAGACGCACGGGGCTGCACTGTACTCCTCCAACTAACAGGAAGCAATAAATACATCTAGAAACCCTTTTGCTAATACCAGGAGAAGGAAGGGCAGAAAAATAAAGCACTATATATTTCTAGGCTACACATATGCAACCCCTTGAAAACGTGTCACTGACTGAGTACTACATTTCAAACTGAAAATTGAAACTCTCGAGCTGATCTAAGCGGTGCCAGGAACATTTCAGGCCCTAACGGGACTTGGAGCTGTCCAGACACAGAACAAAAACTGCAGGATGGACACAAGGTCAGGCAGGAGGAGGAAACATGCAGATGGCCAGTACCTGGTCTCAGCACTTCTCTGACCAAGGCTAGATTGCTGCAGTTTTCTGAGATAAGGAGCATGTGAAGGTTTACAGATGTTCCCAGGCAGCTCCTTCCAAATGTGACTGACAATACTTGGGGAATGCATGAAGTCTGTGAACACCTTTTTAAGAGGATGGCAGACAACCCCGCCTCCACCCAGAGATGCAAACCAACATCTAAGAGTGAGCAGGAGAGAAACAATGTGACAGACAAGATCAGGAGGCTTTTGGAGAGCAAGTACAATCACCAGTGGAGGCTGGGCCCATGGAGGGCTGCAGAGATGCAACCCACCCAGAAGGCAGGAGAAATGAGTGCTCTGCAGGGAGAAGGGCTGCTCCTGTGTGAGTCTGTTGTGCTGCAAGATTAAAAACACTGGAGGAGAGCACAAACCACAGCATTGCCTGCAAAGATGCCTAAAACACACACATCTTAGAAATGTGACACTGAAAGGACTTAGAAAGGTCCTTAGAAGACTCATCCAATACCAGGGCAGCCTGGAAGCCAGAAAGCAGCAAGTGGTATGGGACAGACTGTGGTTACTGCAGCAGGCAAGGCCATAGGGAGGGACAAGAGAGATCCATAGGACCTGCTGGCAGATAGCTAGAGGAGAAGAAGGATCAAACACACGGAGTCCAGAATGCCAAGTCTTCAGGCAGGCCATGGGCAGATCCCCAGGAAGGCCAAGTGAAAGGATTGTAGCATCCATCAGCACAGGTAGAAAGGGATAAAGGGCAAAATAAACCCTGTGGCCTTTGTTTCTCAGCCTTCAGCCTTGGAGTCAGAAATTTCACGTAAACAAAGTAATGTTTACAGAACTCTTTATCATGTTTTTGGATCCCTTTCTGTGAAAGGACAATCGATGGACACCTTCTCAGACCAGTGGAAGTGAAGAGGTTGAACCTCAGTCTTCCAATCTGGTCTCCTTTCTAGAAATCTATATAAGCTGTAAAAAAAAAATTAAACTTTCTCTTTTCCCACTTGGACTCCGTGGTGATCACTGCATCTCCCTTGGGACAGCACTGCACTACAAAACCCCACAAACAGAGCCAGTGGCACAAGCAGCCTCTACAGAGCCCTGTGCAGGTCACCAGCCCCTCGAAGAGCTGCTTCTCCCACTGTACCTTTGGTGTGTCCCACACAAGGACTGGAACTAGAAACCAACAGAGGGAGCCAGGCCATCACTGATGCCAGCCCCAGGTCCCAACTCTCTGTCCAGCCAGTGTTTCCATCCCCCTGCCTGCAGGGCATTCCTTTAATCAAGGTGAGCTTTAATAAAGGTAGTACTGCTGGCTAATGAGGAGAGATCATCCTCCTAACCCGAGGGAAAGGTTCTTCTGGCATTGCACTGGCTAATCCCTGGATCTGTTGGCCAATTTCAGTTGTATTTAATGTCAGGTGATAGAAAGCTCCTAAGATGTCATGGAATTAAGCAGCTGAGGGGAGAACAGGGACTTAAATCCTGACTGCCAGGAAATACAGGACTGCAAAGATAGCTTGGATCTGCTCTTGGAGATGAAACAGCTGACATACAAAGGAGCATGAGAACTTGAGCAAGAACTCATATCTCCCCAGAAATCAGATAATTCACACCCATGGCATGAAGACACAGGAAACTAAACTTCTTATGCTGTGCTATCTGCAAGATTGTATTTTCCCCTTAGCAAGGCACATGATGGACATGAAAGTGAAGAGCAACAGCCCACAGAGCCCTGCAGTGTGTCTGCAATGCAACCTGCAGCAGCCACAGAGAGACCTCTCTCCTGCCTAGAGATATCCTCCAGCAGGCACAGAGGACATGGAAATTTAATAACACCATTCCCCCTCCTCAGCTCAGCCCTGCGCACTGACACACCACTTCTGTCAGAACAGAAGCACACTAAAATAAATCAGGGAATGCACAGCTTTCCCTTCATTTTCTTCCTCATTTCCCTACGCCTAACTATTTCCTGCTCCTCCCAACACAAGATCTGAAGGCAAGCAGGAGTGCTGTCAGCACAAAGTCTCCTGGGGAAGAAGGGAAGTGATGAGATTTGCAGGATGGCATGTGCTACCAAGTCATTTCTCGCTCAGCTCTGGCAATGACACCCATCTTCCTTCGCTGTCAGGAGCCAAAAGAAAAGTGAAACAGAAGCAGCAGCAAATTTGTGAATTCCTACCTGGTTTCATGGTTATGTAAAAATCATATAAAATGTAGACAGGTCCACTACATTATTTAGTGACTTTCCTATTAAAAAGAAAAACCCCAACCCTCTTTCGAAACTTAGATATCCTCCCATCTAGCAAAATCTCTACCAACAATTTATTCCATTTCTCAGAAAATTTCACAACAAATTCACAGCAGATCCACTAACCTAAGCAAAAGGCCTGTTGAAAATGCACTCCTAGGAAAGAGAATAGAATAAGGCATTTTCGAGGGAAATGCCAAAGAGCTCTCTCAATAAACGAAACAGCACTCTGCACTCTAACCCCCTCACGTGGATCCCTACCTTGGAACACCTCTCCAGCACCTGTTCCTTGAACTGCAGGAAGCTCTCCTGGATGGCAGGCTGGTTGAGGGCGAGGGACAGGAAGTGTGTGAAGGGCTGTTTGTGGCGGAAGCTGTCCAGGAGCACATCCATCCGCGTCCGGGCAGAGACCACGCCGCTGCGGTGCTGCCCCGAGATCACTGCAGGGAAACACAGCAACACCTCCCTGCTCTCCTGAAGCTCTCTGCTCTTAGGCCCAGGCTCTCGAGGAAGCAGCAGGAATTTAAACCCCCAACCATGCACTGAAAAACCTGCCAGACTCCCTGCTTGACTTAAAGTGCCTGACACTGCTGTGCTTCCCTCAGCAAAGACAGGATGATGGCATCAAAAGCATCCCTCTGCTGTCCACGAAGTCAGCTCTGAGGGCCTAAAAAACACTGAGAGCCTATCAATTCAAGGGCCCTTCAGATTTCCAAAGCATCATTTCAAGTTTTCATATAGGCAGTCAGAGCGAAAATGCCAAGGAAATCTATCAAGGATCAAGACGGTTCGTGTCCTTTGTGGGTGCACTTCAAGGCACCAAACAGAGAACACCTGAGCTTGAAAGGAAAGAACAACAAGAAGTAAAATTTCCTTGGCTTCCTATTATTCCATGTTTTCAACACCTCTCAGCCTGCCTAACAGTCCTTCACAGCTCTCAGGAAGAAGTCAAGACCCACTCCTTGAGAAGCATCACCATGTTCCTGTGCAGCATCACAGTGGGATCCTCCCAGCACTTCCTCCTCAGAGCTCTGTCCCAAACATCCCTGCACACCGTGCCAGTCATCTCTGGAGCATGCCCTAAGGAACCTTCCAAATACCCTCTCTGGCAGAACCCACATGGGTCAGCCCTGATGAGCAAGGTCTCCTTTCCTTTTAAATCCCTGGAAGTGATGAGAGGGAACATATGGTACAAGAAGCCCTGCTCTCACTGCTGGGACCTAGTGACAGCACATTCCTGAGAGAACATCAAGAATGTCATCTCAACCCTTCTCATATTTAAAGCATGTGCAGATGTTTATTTTGCACACAGATAAACAAGGTATTTCTCTGAATGCTTATTTCAGTTTCTTATTGATGGAGTACTATTTTAAAAGCAAAAGTAAAAAAAAAAAAAAATACAACAGATTCAGGACCCAAGTTCTCAAGCCAGTCATTCAAGGCTCAGAAGTGACTTTCTCTGAAAAACAAACCCTGACATTGTTTTATAAGGATTTATAGACAATAAAAATAAATTCAGGAGAAAAGTGAAGTGACTTTCCCAGGACCAAAAAGTGAGTCAGTGCTGTGTTAGAAGCAGGAATTAAAGGGAAAACACCTCCTGTACCCCCTCCCTGCTTAAATTGTGCTTGTGCAAGAGCACATAAAAGCACATCCATTTTATGTGTATTCTACTCACCAATTTCTCCTTCCACTCCAGGCTTGGGAATGCTGATGGAGGTTCGAGTCTCTGTTTCTAGCCTCTTCTTGGTTTCTCCTTTCTTCCCAATGATGTACCTGGAGGCAGAGAGTGCAAGAGCTTCCCTCACACAGTGACACTGAGCCACTCTCCTTCATGTGTGCCCAGACCTGGACCCTCTGTGCTGGAGGGATGCACACACCCAGCTCCATGTGCAGGCACAGAGGTGATTCCACATCCAGGCACAGAGGTGATTCCCAGCACTTCACACGAGTCCAGCCTGGGACAATGTTGAGCTATGGCTCACAACTGGTTTAAGCTAAACTAAGTTGCTAGGTTCACAACAGCTCTGCCCACCACATCTTCTCCATCAGCTGGGTTATCTCTTTTCCCATTATCCCAGCTGAGGAAGAAATAAGGGCTCTTTTCCTACTTTTTGCTTTGCTCAAGGTAGTCATTTGCCAACATCCAAATACACAATGGACCCCTTTTCCTTCTCTATATTTCAGCAAAACTATTCAAGTAATAAAACTGTCAAAAATAACTAGATAAAACTTTGAACACTACAGGTTCCACAGTAAACAAGGGACTGGAGTCAATAGCCAATTCCAGTCATGTGTGCTTTCTCTGAAAGCTTCCAAAAACTCCCCCTGGCAGGTTGCTCACTCCAGTTCTCCCTCCCCTTCCTTCTCTCACCCTCCCTGATGCTTTTATGTTCAAGGGAAGAGATGCTCAAAGACTCTCCTGCCAGCCAGCAAGCACCACCTGCTGTCCCTGCCACGGGGGCAGCGAGGAGCCAAGCGAGGCCCAACTGCACTAGAAAGGCATTGCCAATTTCCCCTTCCCCAGCACTCAAACCCAGAGCACCCTGCACATTCCAGAGACCCAGGGCTCACCCCAACCTCAAAACATAAATAATCCGTGCTCAACTCCTCCCCCAAACAAGCCAAAGCACGCAGGCTCACTTGTACAAGGCGCTGGGAACCTCCACCCGGCACTGGAAGCCTCGCTCAGTCTCCGCCACCACAAAGGCATCGCCGGGATCGTCCGCGCAGTCACCGGGGCCTGCCGGGAAAACCACATCAGAGCCTGCACAACCTCTGCCGAGCCTGGCAGTGCTTTATGGAGGACAACAGAGCCTCCTCCCAGCCTTCTTTCAAGGTTAAATGAAGGAAGGAATGGGCTCTCTCTCAGTGGAGAACTGCTTTTTATTTATCACCTCACTACCAGCTCCGGAACACACATAATGACTGCTTCTAAATCCAGCCAGCTGGGAGGCACAGGAAGCAGGTAGTTAGAGCCCAGATTTTTTCTCAGCTGGAGTTTGTGCAATTCCCACACAGCAGGAATGGTCTCTTCTGGCAGCCAATTCAGAAATGTAAAGGTTGCAGGGGAACACTGATAAGAGGTGGGGATAGTTTTGGTCCGAGGGCTCAAACCAGTGATTTAGAACCGGCCTCAGAGGAACAGATGCACCTGTCATCCACAGGCTGTTTGGCTGCGCACGGATCACACAGAACATCCTGAAAGAAACTCTGCTTCCTACCCCCTTTCCAGCACAAACAGGGATGGCTCTGGATGGAAAGGACCTTCTTAAAGCTTAGTGCAATCCACTGAAAGGCAAGGTGGGAGAAGAAACAGGACACAACTGCCACATTCCCATCTGAAAAGTAACACTGGAGCTTTTCTGTGCCCACAACAACTCACACACGGCTACAGCAACCACACAGGCAGAAAGACAAAGTAAAGACAACCAGGACAGGAAGAATTCTGTCCCCAACACAGGTAACACCTTCCAAAAGCTGCACTGTAGGAGGCCAGTTTTTAAAGGCATAAACATAGCAAGGACAGAGGGCCTTTAGCAAGCAGCTTCCATATCTGCAAATAATGATGGTGAGGAAAAGAAAGAAACCTGGGAAAAACAGATCTACAGAGCTAATCCGGTTTTCCCTTTTCCTGGAGATCTTCCACAGTCAGCAAGCAAACTGAACAGTCAGCAGCACAGTCAGCCAATCCACTTGGGATAACTGGGACTGCTTCCACTTTGGGCAGCAGGATCATCAGAGACCAAGGCAAAGCCTTTTTCTCCCTCTTGAACCCCTCAATCTGCCACATGGGCAGGTCTCTGCGCTCACAGAGACATCAGAGATGACACTGAGAGCTCCCTAGGTTCCCAGGGTTGATGTTTACACCTCCTGAGCATCACTCCTTACCTGCATAGAAGTCCTCCTCCTCCTCCTGTGGGAAGGCCTGCTCTTGGATGAGATTTTTCCGGTACACTCGCCCCCCGATCCTTATCAAGGGGGGCCGCAGCACATCCATCCTGCTCCTCCTGCTACTGCAACAACAAAGCAGCTCTGCTAACTCAGGCCAAGGAAAAGATAATTTCCGTGTTTCCTTGTGCATTGGGTCAGGAGGGACCTTAAAGCCCAGCCTGTTCCAGCCCCCTGCCATGGGAAGGGACACATTCCACTATCCCAGGTGGTTCTGATGGGGCAGCCACAGCTTCTGTGAGCAACCTGTGCCAGGGCCTCACCACCCTCATAGGTGACTTCTAATGGTCAATCTCAAGCTCCTCTCCTTGGGCTAAAAGCTCCTCCATGTATGGTCCTGAGAAAGGCAATACCTCCTCAAACCTTATGTGTCTCAAAGAGGAATCCTATGAGAAGTCACAAGTACGTAAAGCACAATCAGGTGAAAACAGGAAATTTAGGCAGTGTACGGTATGTAACTCTGAATCTCAGTTTCAGCTAAAACTCACTGTAACCTCAGTCAATGTGACATTTCATCGTTTCCCTGGGCTTTAGCTGGCACTGAGTTAAAAATGTTTTGAGTGGAGAACATTTAATGGTGCTAAAACAAAGAGCTGGCAGTGTTCTGTCAGAGACTTCACATCCTCATCACTTGAATTTTTACGTTCACTGGCATGGTTAATTTAACATTAGTTGTCTCCATTTTAAACCAGAATCTGTTACTCAAAAAATATAGTTTCCACCAAAAAAAAAAAAAAAATTACCTTTGTCAGAAGGTTTACCTGTCCACTGCAACAGAACAGGAAAAAAATCAAGACCTGGCCTCGGAAGCAACTAGCATTTATTACAGAGTGGCATCAGGTTGAGAAGGTTAATACTTCTCCCCTCAGTTGGAGCCCCACCTTCTGAAATGACTCACAATCATCTGAACTTAAATGGAAGATAAAAAACCCTTACACTTCAACAAAAGCATAATTCCTGTGGTTCAAGGGAAGCAGTGCAGACCTAAACTATGGACAGTGGCGGAAAAAGCCATGAAAGATCAGTCGCTGGGGCTTTTGCTTCCCCACAGGCTTTTTTGGAGGCGTTATGCGTTTAACACATTGGTGTCACCATTTCTTGACAGAGGGCTTCTGAAAAGTGAGCAGCAGCAGCGGGAGGCGCAAGACAGCCGGGGCTGCAGCCTTACGGCAGGACCCGGCTCCTGAAGGCAGGATCCAGAGGGGCTGCGGGCGGCTCCGCGGGAACCGCCACCCGGAGAGGACGGCAGGGGCACCGGCAGGGCCGCACCGCGCAAATTCCCGGAGTGCCGAGAGTACCGCAGCACCAGAACCCCTCGGCGTTACGTTCACCCCCTGCGGGAAGGCGGCGGAAGCAGCAAAGCACCCGCATCCCCACCGCCGCAGCGGCCATTTGAGTCCCGCTCCCCCCACCCGCCCCGCCGGAAGTGGCGCGTCCCGCCCCATCATGCACCGCGAGCGCGGCCACGCGCGCCGCCCGCACGGCGCCGCCGTCCGCGCTGCCGGGTGAAGGAGAGAGGGCCCGGGACGGGACCGGGGAGCGCCGGGAGGCGGAGGCGGCCCGGGAAGGTGAAGAGCGGCGGGATGAGCGCGCGGGCAGGGCGGAAGCTGCGGCGGCGCGTGGGCTCCGCACTCACCGCGAAGCGGTTCGGCCGGGCCATGGGCGGGAGGGCGGTGGAGGAGGCGTGGTCAGTGCGGGGCGTGGCCATGGCTCTTGGGGCGTGGCCTATGGGGGCTGGTCCGCAGGGGCGGAGCGCGGCCACGGGGCTCCCCGCCCCCCCAAGATGGCTGCTGAGGAGCCTGAGGCGTTGGCTCGAGGTTCCTGTAACAGGCTCAGGCATCGCCCTGACCTGCCGCCTCCTCTCCTCCGTCTTTGTTTAAAATAAACCCCCTGAAGCCACACTTAGGAATCTGTCGGGTCTGCGAGCCCCGGCTGGCATCGTTTCAGCCAAACGATCGTTGCACCTCCCTTTGGAGCAGGGAGCTGAGCCTGAGGGTTTGCTGAGGGAGGTGTTGCTGCGTGTAGCATAGCAAAAATAAAAGTTTGTTTTATGCAGGCATTTTTCTTCACGGCCCGTAAGCCCCCAGCCTCCTGTGAGCTGCTGTTTTCTGTGTTGCACAGAGTAACCTTCTGCACTCTTGGGAAACTTAAAAGGGATGGAGGAACAGGACAAAGGGAACGGCTTCCCACTGACAGAGGGCACAGCTAGGTGGGATATTGAGAAGAAATTATTCCCTGTGAGCCCCTGGCACGGGTTGCCCAGAGGAGCTGTGGCTGTCTAATCCCTGGAATTGTCCAAGGCCAGGGATTAGACAAGGTTGAACAGGACTTGTAGCAACCTGGGATAGTGGAAGGTGTCCCTGCCTATGGCAGAGGGCAGAATGAGATGAACTTTTAAGGTCTTAAAACCCCATTTTCTCCACAGAATCCTTAAGTGCTTTCCAAGGGCATAGTCTGTGTACCCTACAGAGCCTGCAGAAGTGTACTAAATACGATAACAGAAATGAATTAAATGGGCAGGATATTTTGGAAGTGCTTTTAAGTATTTGGAGGAGCAGCAAGTGCTGTCACTGATAAGGGCCAAGTGACACCTTTTTTACTATCAGAGAGGTACACGATGAGTTTTAAGTCCTGTGTCGTGACAAACCCAGTACCTCTTAAAAACAAGGCTGAGAAGAGAGCTTGCGAGAGGCAGCCAGAATTGTGCTGCACAGGCAGATGGATCCTCGGGCATTGCCAGTTTAAGTCAAATACAATGTTTAAAAGGCAAAAGCACATCTGGAGTGATGCAGAAAGCAGCTGCTGCAGGTTAGGCACGGCGTGGCTCCGTGCAGGATGCGGCTCTGGAACTGGCAGTCCCGCAGCCTTCCAGGTTTTATGAGGCAGCAGGGCTTCTGTTTGTGCTCCTGGAAGCAAGGAGGGGAAGGAAAGGAAAGAAACCCCGCCTTTTATGACCCTGGG
This sequence comes from Cettia cetti, assembly GCA_013401135.1. NCBI lineage: Eukaryota > Metazoa > Chordata > Aves > Passeriformes > Sylviidae > Cettia > Cettia cetti. Next base: position 36,201 of record VZUI01062519.1, on the reverse strand, counting down.
GAGCGGGACAAGCACCAGGGCAGCTAAAGGCCAGTGGATCCAGGCCAGCAACCTGTACCTCGTTATTTTTGTGCACGCTCTGGATGAATTCCCAAGGGAATTCCGAGGGGTCGGATTGGGGGTTCCCTTCAGTTTCGGGGTGTGACACCTCTGTGCCCATCCCCACAGTGGGTGCAGGCAGCTCTCCCACACACGCACGCAGCCTGGACACCCTGGGGCAGCGGACGCAGCTTCATCCTGCCCCTCACTGCCTTCATCCGTCCTCAGAGATATGTGGCTGCTGGCTCTGCACCCCAGGGAACCCCAAGACGCCCCTCCTAACTCAGGTTCTGCTCTTTGTCCTTGCAGGCCGGGCTGGGGTGCAATGGCAGCCTCCTCCTCATCCTCCTCAGCCGGTGGAGTCAGCGGCAGCTCGGTGACAGGGTCGGGGTTCAGCGTTTCGGACCTGGCGCCGCCCCGGAAAGCCCTCTTCACTTATCCCAAAGGAGCCGGGGAGATGCTGGAAGGTGATTGCTCCTGCCCTTCTCCTTCCCCGCTCCTCCTCCAAGTTGCATCCCACTGGCAAAAGCTGGAGGTAGAAAGGAAGCACCAGGGCTTGGTTGGTCCCGGCTTTCCCACCAGTTGTTCATGAGGAAGTGATTTTTCTGGCAGTCACCTGCCTTTTAGCTCCATGACAACACTTCAGACCAGGAAGCATCCACCTGAAAGGGAACATGACGGTGTTAATTGCTCATTGTTAGCTAATCCTTTGATGTCAGGCAGGGATTACTGCGGGATAGCTGAGACTGGAGTATTTTTCTTGGCAAAAGCAGTAATTTTCTTGGTTTGGGTTGGATTTGACTGGGTTAGTCCAGGAGGCAGCTTGTCTCCCTGCCAGCTTGCACCTGGGTGCCTGAGCCCTGCCACCGGCTTCGTCGGGATTGCGGAAGGAGGAGCCCAGCAAGCTCTGGGTGAGGGAGGAAGGGCAGGTCCTCCCAGTGACAAGGTCTATTTGCTCCATTGAACTTCCCTTGTCACCGTGGGATGGCTGGGACCGAGGCTGGAGTGTCCCTATGGCAGCACAGCGCAGCTGGGAACTGATGGCTGCGCCGTTGAAGGGTTGTTTTTATTACACATTAGAGCCCATATGCCAGGCTATTGAAGTAATTATGACTAAAGGTTTGCTCACAGAACTTAGTGAGCCCTCAAAACAAATTAAAGTAATGAGACACTTCATGTTACCAAATAGACAGGCAGCTGTTCTCCTGAGAGCCACTCGGCAGGACAGACAGGGACTCGAAGGAGAGAATCCAACGTTTAGGTTGGAAAAGGCCCCCAAAACCATCGAGTCCACCCTGTGACTGATCTCCCCCTTCTCAACTGCACCAGAGCACTGAGTGCCACGTCCAGTTGTTCCTTGCACACCTCCAGGGACATTGACTCCACCACATACCTGGACAGCCCCTTCCAATGTTTTTCCGTGAAAAAATCCCTGATGATGTCTCCACAATTCATTTGGGGCAGCACTTGTAAGAGGAAGCTCTGAGCACCGTGAAACTCCCAGCTCTTCCCCGGGGTTCAGCTTTGGATTAGATTTTTCTAGAGTTTTGCCTTTGAAACTGCTCTCCACATTGTTATGGCACAGAGCTTTAAATGGATTGTGCTTTGGGCTGACCTCCTTGCTGGGAACACAGCAGTTTGTCTGCTCTCGTGGCAGCAGCAACCAAATGCTGTCCCTGTTGCAGGAAGCTCTAGGTTGGCTTTTAAATTTCTGACACCAAAGGTGATACACCCGTTCTTTCATCAGTGGAGAAGCTGCAGTTTCCTTTTCAAAAATTCCCACTGATTGACTGATTTTTATTGCTACTTTTAACTATCTCGCTTGTTTCTAAATAAACCCATAGGTATTTTGGGGTTTTTTAGAAGCAGGCAGTATAAACTATGTCAGTGCTTGGCACACAATTAACTATGTTTTCCAGATTGCTTTATTTCTGAGTCACTTGCGTGATCAATGACTGACTTGGATGGCAAGATACACATTATTTGAAACTGTGTAGGGTTATGGTCTGAGCCTGTGGGAAATCCTCAAGCGTTCTAAGGACACAAGCGTCTGAGCCCTGAGGGAGTCAGAGACTGCCACAACATTACCTGGCTTCTCCTTAGCTTAACTTCTATTTAAAATGGACTATATTTTTTTGTCAGAGGGGATGTAACAGAATTCCACCTGGGATGTCTTCCCAGGTAGCATCAGGAACCAGCCAAAGCCCTGTGCAGGGTCACAGGGGCTGCACTCAGCACAAGGGAAGGTGTCAGAATGAGGCAGGGGGGAACCCACACCTCAAACAAAAAATATGAGGTCAGGGGCACTGAAGGCTGCTCAGCCTCAACCTCTGGGGTTCAACCATCTCCTTTTTCTGTTTACAGATGGCTCTGAGAGGTTCCTCTGCGAGTCTGTGTTCAGCTTTCAGGTTGCATCGACATTAAAGCAAGTGAAGCACGGTAAGCGCCGAGCGCCCGGCCACGTGTGGCTCGGGGAAGGTGGCAAAGCCTGACCTGCTCTCGGGTGCCAGCCACAAGAAAGCGGAGAGAACGCTAAGTCAGGCCACCACTGAGTCCTTCTGCAAGCCCTATGCAAAGCACCGGGAGCCCACAGAGGCTGGGTGGGAACGGGTTGGGCCTCCTGAAGCTTGTTTTTCCAAGGCTGTGTGGCAGCACAAGGTGAGGCTGTAGGAGGAGGTTCTGGGCAGGAAACGCCCACGCTCTGATCTCGGCGCAGCGCTGACTGTCTCTGGCCCGGGGCAGACAGACGCTCCGTTCCACCTCTGTTTCTCTGCTGAGCCCTTGTGGCCCTGGCAGGGTCAAGTGAGGTTTCCGGAGGCGCTCGGGAGGCGGCCACGCGTGGCGTGGCGTGGCGTGGCGTGGCGTGGCGTGGCGTGACAGGGCTGAGTCCACGCCCTGCCTCCCCAGGGAGCAGCCTGACATCCTGTTTGAACCTCTGCTTCCCTGCCGGGCCCTTTGCCCTCACCCAGGTGCCTGTGACCCAGCGATGAGCTTGGCTGCATCACGGCTTCGGTTCTCACAGAGCGCAGCAGCAGATCCTGTCTGCTGCTTGAGGGTCACATCCGTTCTGGTTCCCGCCTCTTGTCAGCCAGAATGGTACTTCCACCTGTTGTCTCTGAATGGAGAGGTTTCCTGTCCTCCTCCTCCGGTTGTGGGGGCATGCAGCAGCTTGCAAGGCTGTGATCCTGTATTTCTGCACCAGAAAGCAAAGCTGAACTCCAGAGTCATTGTTTCCACAGCCCTGCTGTGGCTGTAGCTGCCAGGGTGCAGCTACACAGCCTGGCACCCCGATAGACACCAGCTGTTGGAACTGTGGAGCACCTCCCTGTTTTCTCCCTGTAAGAAAGGTGAACGGCTTAAAAAAAAGATCGAGGTCATCATTTTTTGGCTTGTTTGTTTGACAGTTCCCAAAAGGGTGCAGGAGGTGCAGTGAGAACAGTCCCTCTTAAAAGCACCCGCTGCTGCAGTCAGCATAAATCACACACAGTTTATGTTATGCCTCTTGCTAGCCCTGGGCCGTCTCTCCAAGAGGCTGCAGTGAGCTTACAGCACTGCTAGACTTCCAGCAGAGCTGGGAGAAGGGATATTCCCATCTCTGCACCACTGCAGCACATTTAACTGAAAATGGGCCCTGTGTGCCCAACACACCACTGGTTATAAATAAACCTGAGAGGAAGATGTTGTCTCGGGACCTTCCTCTGGCTGCAGAGCCTCTCTGCCACACTCATCCAGGTCCCCCTCCAAGGGCCTTCATCAAAAGCACAGTTCCTCCTGCTGCACCCGGCTCTACCGTGGGCTGCCCAAGCCCTCTCTGAACTTCTCTGTTCTTCTGCACTATAAATATTTATGCTTTATGAAATGAGCTTCATCCTGTTTTCACCCCCATACACTAATGGGCCTGATGTTTCCCTGTTAGAACTTGAATGTACATGGCACGGGCAGGGATGGGTAAGCACACACACTGGGGCAGAAAAGCCTGTCCCTGCTTTCTCCTCGCTGTTTGCACAGGGTAGGTTTGGATTCAAATGGGCTCTGTGGGTTTTATTCTGCCCCGCTCCCCACTGACAGCTGGGAATTTGCATGTAATTGAAAGGTTTAATTGCACTGCCACTGCAAACCACAGTTACCTTTGAACTCCTCGCAGATCAACAAGTCGCAAGGATGGAAAAACTTGCCGGTCTGGTGGAAGAGCTGGAGGCAGATGAGTGGAGGTACAAGCCAATAGAGCAGCTCCTGGGATTCACTCCCTCCTCAGGCTGAGCGTGTCTGGATCGCTGCTGTCAGGGAGCAGAAGAAAAACATTCCCTGGCCTGGCTTCAAAACACCCCCCATTTATCAGATGCTGACAGCTGCATCGGCAGGATGGGGCTTTGGGTGTTTTTGAGAGTGGGGATCCCCCGTAAAGCTGCCAATAAACGGAAATGAGGGGATTCTGTAGGTCCTTACTGGCTGGCAGGGCTCGGTTTCTGTAACTTAGAAGGCAGGATCAGCTGTAGAGCCCTCGGAGAATCTCTGTGTTGTTTACAGAGGGGGTACACGGACAGTGCGGCTGCGGGGAGGGCGACCCCGTAACTCAGTCCGGGTTCCTGCTGGAGCGCTGGCTGAGCGGGGAAAGCCCCTGCAGCAAATACCAGCAGCGCTCCTCAGGCCCAGCCGTCATTCTGAGGGATGCACACAAACTGTCCTGGGGCCGGGTGAGGGGCCAAGCCGTGTCACCTCCCCCAGCAGTGCCTCGGCCGTTGTCCAAGCCGTTCCCTCTCCATCGCCGTTTCTCTAGGAGCGCTGGCAGGACACTGCTCTGTCTTTAATACCCTGAATCTTTGTCCTCTTTGTTCTGTATTAGATTTCTCTGTGACAATAAATAACTCTGTCTTTGAAACTCTTTATCTGGTCTGATGAGGGAAACAATCAGCTGTTTGGGAGCTAAGGAGGGTTAGTGAAACTCAGAGGCAGCTCGACTGTCACTGAAGTTCAGTGTGAAAGGAACCAAACCATGCTCAAAAGTGCCTTGATTTAAGTCAGATTTTAGTCCTGGTTTAACTCAGCCAGAGGAGAAGAGCCTAGTTTAAAACCATCCGTTTTAATAATCTTGTTTTTCGTATGTACTTCACTTCTGTTCTTGGAGGGAACTGGATTTCCATGTTCTGCCGTAACCGTTTCAACATGTTGATTTTCCATGGATGAGAGACTTCGCCCCACGGCTCTGCTGGCCAGCAGGGGGTAGGAGCAGCACCGTATGCAAGCAATTATTTGATTTACTGCTCCAGATGCCTAATTTTTCCGTTTTCAACATCTTACTTACGAGATGATTGTATTTTTTACTCACTATTTCAGCCCAGCCACATCTGCATTGAAACAGATTAACTGGGATTCATTCCCATTTTAGATCACCAGCAATTAGCTAAAACTGAGGGGGGAAAGCATACAGCCACCTTCTGTGTTTGTTGCTGTTACTAAATCAATTCCAGTGCCAGACTGAGCTCTGGGCAGTCCAGAGCCCCACGCTGCCCCATCCGCAGGTGAAGCCGCAATCCCAGCTCCATGGAAATTCACCGTGCAGCTGCCGGAGCGGCGCAGGAGCGTTCTCACGTAGGGCTGCAGCTCAGCTGAGACTGTCCCACGCCGGCCGCCCCGGCCCCGGCCCCAGCCCGGAAAACCTCCTCCCCAGCCTTGGAGGGCTGCCAGGCCCTGCTCTGCGGGGGCCTCCTGCACAGTCAGCGGCTCCGCGGCCAGGAGCGCTCCAAACGTGACGGCAGGCGGGATTCAAACTCTGTCCCAGATGGGCTTGCTCGGGAAAGAAGGGAGCGCTTCAGCCCTCCACTTTTTTGTTTGCTTGGTGGCATCTATTTTTAATCCTGCTTACTCCAGGTGCCTAAATCTACCTTGGCCAATCCTCACCCCATATCATTGTGGGGTTTGGGAACGGAGCAGCAAATCCCCCAAACCCCCTCACTCACACCCGGTCCGCCCTGCTCGCTGACCCAGCACAATCAGGCACAGAAAGAGCTTTTCACTGCTCAACTTGGGAAACTTTTCCACCCTGCCAGCCCTCCTGGGATGCCAGGGGCTCGGTGCCTGCAGCTCTGCCCAGGGGATGCAGTGCCCAGGGATTGCCCAGACTTCCCCCATCCAGCTCCAAAACACGGCGGGGCTGAGATTTATCCCCCTCGCCCTCCTCCCATTCCTTGTTTTCCAGCAGTTCCTTGTGCTGGGACAGAGCAGGAGCAGGGAACGTCCCAACTCTGTGCTGTACATGGTGTGTTTGTATGTGTGCCCAGCACCAAAATAGACACGTGTGAGAGCCATTGAGAGGAAGTGAAAAGTTCACCCTGTACAGTACTACGAATGCAAAAACATGTTGTTGGCCGTTCCCTCCTCCCGCTCAGTAAACACTTTATGTAAGGCAGGGAGAACGGGAGGGATCCGTATGGGCAGAAACCTTCCACACTCCCCCTCCTCCAAACCCAGGTTTTCCCTGGCAGCTGGAAATTCCCAAGCCAACCTATTTCCTGCTTTGCAGATCAGTGGGGCTGCGCCGGCGGTGGGTATTTCTCCTAGGGGTGTGGAAGCCCCGCATCCCTCCCTCCCCGGGGGTCCCGGGGGCTCGGGGGCCGTTCAGCTGGGCCCGGAGCGCAGCGGGGAGGGAGCCTGGCAGCTGCCAGAAAAAGTTGATGCGGGGAGGGGAGGGAAAATAAAAAAAGAACCGAACAAAGAGCCTCGTTCAGGGCTGCTGGTTGGTTTTCCTGTGGGTGCTCGCAGCAGAACGTTATGTACCGGCACAGGCCCCGCTCACACCTCCCCTCCCCAGCTCCTCTCGCCGCTGGCCACGGCCCCGGCGCAGGCCCCGGCGCCAAGGCACGCGCTCGCCTCGCTGCCCGGGCAGGCCGCCCGCCGGGAGCGCCTCGCCCGGCACCGGGGATGCAGCACCCCCAGAAGTGCCCTCTGCCGTCTTTTCCCCCAGAAGCACCCAAGGGGAGATGAGTTTCACGGCTCACACCCTGCGAACGACACGGTGCCGACCCAACACTCAACCCGGCGCTCGGCATCTCAGCTGCCAAAACCTGCCCGCCGCCCTCCTGGATGCGCGTTCCCTGTTCCTCCGCCCCGCTCCTGCAGCTGCTTGTCCCAGGGGCGAGAGACGGGCCCGCAAGGTTTGGCTGTGGCACAGACCTGCCCGGCCAGCAGCGCGCCGGGACCTGCCACCGCGTCCCACGCAGCCACGGCTCACCTGTCAGAGCTGCCCACGGGCTCGGGACATGCAGGGTCACCCCTCATGTGCCTGTCACCCCCAGCCACAACCAGGGACCCGCTGTGAAGGACACCCACCCCACCAGGCACTTAGGGAGCACAATAAAAACCATGGCCTCAGCCCCTCTGTTACTTGGACACAGAGGATCCCACTGGTGTCCGTGCCAACCCAGTGTGCCAAAACTGTGCAGATTTACCCAATAGCGACTTTTTGGGCCACAGAGCTGCTGGGAAAAAAACCATGAAGCCGGGGGACTCCTCCATAGCAGTTAGCCCATGGGGTAGGAATTTGCTCCCCACCACACAGGGGGCACAGTTCGCACCCGACGTGAGCCAAGGCACTCGCTGAACCCTCAGTACATCTCCCTTCCTCCTCCTCCTCTTCTTCCTCCTCCTCCTTCTTCCCGGCCCCTCCCCCTGCAGCCTGCAAAAGCGCTGAGCTCAGCACATCCCAGGCAGGGGCCCAGCCAAGGACCCTCCCCAATGCCAGCCGCTCCCCCCGGCTCTGCTTAACCCTTTGCAAAGCCAGGCTGGCAATCAGAACGATCAAGTAAATCTCATCACAGATGGGGACGGGCACAGCTGGCTGGGAACAGACTGTCCAGAGAGCCTCAATCTCTGCTCTCCCAGAAAGGACAGCAGGTCAGGGAGAAAAGACACGCTGCTTGTCCACAGAAACCACGCTGGGTTTACTGCCAGCAGCAGGACCAGGGGAGGGGAAGTGCAGGGATTACCCAACGCTGTAGCTAAAACTTTACTTCCAGCCCAAAACCATTCCTAGAGGCCCTGCTGCAGAGGAGCGGCCTGGATCCCAGCTTCTTTCGGGAAGCAGAAGGAGCTGCCAGCCTCACACTGCCTCCCCTCCCAGCTGGATTATTTTATTGCAGGGATCAAAAATTACATTTCCCTTTAAAACTTGCCATCACACCAGAGCTGCTTGCTCTGCTGCCTACCAGGAGATGTTATGGCAAAGAAAGAAAAATATTTATGCTTGGCTCCAGAATTCCAGCTTATTTTTAGCAAGGCGCCTTCCCTGTGGTCCTTTACCTCTTTTTTGTTTATTTGCTGCTTTTCCCCTGTTTTGACCCCCCAAACCAGCAGATAGATCCTCATCTATTTTCAGCCTCACCCAGCCGACGTTGGCACCAATGACTTGGTGGCTGTGGGGAGAAATAACCCACGAGGTACATTTTGTGAAAAACAGGATCCCAAGCACCATCCAGCTGAGTGTGCAAATATTGGGGTGTATTTTTAACATCTGGGGTTGGGGGATTGTTCGTGTTTTGTCCCCAAAAGCCGAGGAGTAGCTCTGCAAGCTGCAGGCGCAAGCCAGGACTTGTTCCCAACTCCCCACACATCTCCTCTGCTCCCTGGGACGCTACCCACTCCCCCAGCCTGGACCTCCACGCCCAAACTGCTGATGGATTCACGCTCTGGCCCCTAAAAAGCAGCTAGAGCTGCTGGTGGGGTGTCCAGACCCTCTGCCCCCTTTGGGTGAGGGGGTCACAGGCAGTGGGTGGGGGGCCCGTGCCCCTCACTCCTGGCCGCCGTGTGCTCTGCAGCGTCTTTATCGCCGGGCTCTTATCAATCTCGGCTCGGGAAGGACAGCAGCCAAGATAGGTCCCGGGGTGGCTTCAGAGTGTGCTCAGCCCCTCCGATAAAGCCGCAGGCAGCGCAGCGGGAGGACAAACAAAGCCCCTTATCTCCAATTCGGCTCCTTGCGCTCCTCAGGGGCTGGCTTTGGAAAGGTCACGTACGCGGGCAGCGGCACGCAGGACCCGCGGCTGCGGGGGACACGCTGCCGGAGCGGGGGTTCGGGCGTGTCCGGCCCAGTTCCAGGAGACACCAGGGAAGGCAGATGGGGGTTACCCCCAGCCCGGCATCGAGCAAAACCCCATCCCAGCCTGGCCGTGCCCCGCCCCCGGCCCCCTTGATCTTCAACGAGTTTCGCTCCACCATCCCTTACTACCCTAAGAAACCGGGACTAGGCCAGCGAACGGGACACGAGGATCACGCGTGGGCTCCGGTTCGGCCTGTCCCTAGAGCGGGGCGGGAGGGCTCAGCCCCATCCGCATCCCCATCCCCATCCCATGCCAGGGCAGCAGGACCCGGCCGCGCCGGTGCCACCACGCAGACAGCCTCTGGAAGACGAGGCGGACCAAACCCCAACCCACAGGGGAACCCTCATTGCTTTCCCGACCCGGGGAGGGCTCGGGGACCGCAGGGACACGGCGGGTGTCCCCTTCCCCACCGGAACGTGAGCCATGGGCTGGCCCCGGGAGTGCGGGGGTGAGTCCGGGCGCTGGGGGGGTGCCCGGGGATGCTGTCCGGGCCCGGGGGGATGCGGGGCCGGGGGAGCCCCGGAGCCCGGGCCGGCCCTGACGCAACCGCGGGTCTCGTTTGCAGCGCCCGGGGCCGCGCCGGCTGCCGGGGGCGTGGCCTGAGGACAAGGGGCGTGGTCCAAGATGGGGGCGTGGCCTATCCGCTGTCACCGGGCAGGAGAGACGCCGCGGACGTGCCCCGCGCTCCCATTGGCGGACGTGTGGAAGGGGGCGTGGCCCGCCGTGCCGTGTCTATATAAGGGTGGGGCGCGGGCGGTGCGGGCAGAGCGGCGGCGGAGCCGGGCGGTGTTTGTACTGCCGTATCCAGATCCATGCCCGGGCTGTGGGAGCGGCTGGCGGGCGGCGAGCGGGGCCGCCTGGAGACCTCCGACTGCGAGTCTCTGGGTAGCGCCTCCGGCTCGGAGGGAGGTGAGTGCGGGTCCCTCAAGGACTGTGGGATGGATGAGGGTCCCTGGGCGGAGGGGGTGGCGGTGCTGCTATGCCAAGCCCCAAAACCTTGGGATCGGTGTTTCCTAGAACCACCGGGACACCCCTGTTATACCCCTAAACCCCTGGGATCGGTGTCTCCCACACCCATGGGACCCCCGACGCTGAGCTGCCTCTGTCCCCTCCGCAGATGCCGAGTACGCCGAGGGGGTCTCCCTGCCGGACATGGACCTGGAGCTGCTGCACGACCCCGAGGACGAGCTGCTGTGCGCCAACCTGATGGACGTGGTGCAGGCCACGCTGGGCCGGGCCCCGCTGGGCTCCAAGCGCTGCTCCCGGCTCCTGATGCCGGCCCAGCTCCAGGCGCAGGTGCGGACGGAGCTGCTGCGCCTGGCGTGCAGCGAACCCTGCGGGCTGCGCGGGGCCCTCCTGGACCTGTGCGTGGAGCACGGCAAGGCCTGCCACGACGTGGGGCACATCGCCGCCGACCCCGCCGTGGTGCCCACCTTCCAGCTCACCCTGGTGCTCCGGCTGGACTCCCGCCTCTGGCCCAAGATCCAGGGCCTCTTCGCCTCGGGGCCGGCCTTCGCGCCGCTGAAGCTGAGCACGGGCTTCAGGGTGATGAAGAAGAAGCTGTACAGCTCCGAGCAGCTGCTCATCGAGGAGTGCTGACGGGCCGGGCCGCAGGAGCCACTTCCCAAGTGCTTTGGAAGAAGCCGGGCAGAGCGTGGCGGCTCCGGGCAGCCGCTGTAGTTTAGGTTAGGCTGGAGTAGGGCTGTAGGTGGAAGTAGTTCGGGCAGGCCGAGGTCCCCGTGGGGACCTGCCCGTGCCGGGACATCCCTGGCGTGGAGCCGCCGAGACCCAGGCGGAGGTCGCTTCACGCCGTCAATGGTTGTGGGATGATCCCGGCGACCGCGCTCCCGGAGGCGGCAGCGGGGCTGCTGGAGGGGCGCGGGTCTCCTGAAGGCTGATCAATCATGGGTTTGTTTTTTTTTGTAAACCAGGATTGTAATCAATGGGGTCTCAGAGGGAGGGGGAGCGTGGCAGCGAGTGACGGCCGAGGGGGTGCGGATCAAAGGCAGAACCCAGCGCTGGCTCCCGGGGCCTGGAATTGTGTCTCTGATCACGAGAGCGGGGGGCGAGGGGCGCGTGGGGTGCCGCGGGGCCGGAGGGCAGGACCCCCGGCCCTGAGGCGCTGGAGGCACTTCGTTGGTTACAGTTTACACTCATACGCTTGATGTTCAAGTGCGAGAATTCCTATGCAATCGTGTCGGGTGGTTTTTTTTACTTTTCTAATAAAACTTGTCTTGATTGATAACCCGCCGTCTCCCTGTTGTCACCTCTGCTCGGGGGAGGGCTGATGCAACCACTGGTTTGAAATTCCCTGGGGAAGCCCTTCCCTGGCAGCGCAGCCCCTGTGGTGGGAGCTGGATGCTCTGGGAATGGTGGGGAATCCCGCTGCGCCCACTCCTCATGGGAGCCACGGGGCTGTGACTCAGGGGGGCTGAGTCAGACCCCGAGCCGGCTCACGCCCAGCGAGGAGCGCCCCAACACCCAGCCGGGGCTGCTGCTGCTCCCCGGGCAGCCACGGCAGGGAACTGGGGCAGAAACGCAGGAGAACGGGCTCGAACAGGGACCGAGGGAGACGAGGAGGAGGAGGAGGGTCACACCTGCCGGGGGGGAGCACGCCCCAGCCCCAAACACACTCGGCAACACTGAGGCCAATTACCCAAACCTGCAATTAGAGGCCTCGGGGAAGAGGCTTTCACTCAAGGATAATTAAACTGCTTGGCAAACGCGGAGCCCGTGGAAGGTGTGGGGATATAAAAGCAGCCTGAAAAACCATTTCTATTCATATGTGAGCTTGCTCTGGCTCAGCCTTAGGTTGTTTGATTTATTTTTTTAATACCCCTGTGGACAAACTCTATCACTGTGGACTGACAAAGAGTGACTTTTGATGAGACTTTTCACCATAAAAACCTTGCTTTTGACACTCCCACAACTGGAGTGTTGGGAGCAGAGACTGCTCACTGCTTTAAACATCACCTCGGAGCATTCAGGGCAACAAGCAGTGCCAGGCTCACAGCTGGAAATGCACCTTTACACACACACCTTGTGCAAAGAGGGGGGGATTTTCCTTAAAATTTTGGGCTCTGGAGCATTTCTCAAAGGATCACACGCTGGAGCATGCCCTCCTTCACGTGAGGGGCATCCCCGTGGAGTCATCCAGCACAAACCAGCCCGGGAGACACTGAGAGGGGTGGAAAGGGAACTCCAAACCCCCAGATCCTCGGGCACGGTGGCAGCCCGGGCTGCAGGCAGAGCGTTGATCCCAGGGCACAGCAGGAGATTTACGGCGCAGGGAGGGCAGCACCGCCAGCGGCTCAGCTGGGGCTGGCTGTGCTGAGGCATCCTGAGCCTGGGAGAGGTATTTATAGCTCCAGAAATACATGGATTTTTAAATCCCGAGCTCCCAAGGGGGTGGCCCTGCTCCTGTGCTGCCAGCAGCAGCGTGAGCCCTGCTCGGTCCCCACCAGCCACAGTGAGGGAAGGCGAGGGGCTTCTTGGAAATTATCACACCAAGAAAACAAACCAAACCAAAACAAACAACCCACCAAAACTCCCAAAAGCCAACACAGAGTGATGGCAGGGCCTCTGTCCTGGGGGTGCCCAGCAAAACATTCCATGTGGGACCACGTGCTCCTGGAAGGCCCCAGCCACAGCCCCACTTATGAAGGTGAAACTGCTTTTATTTATAGCAAAATGGCCTTTCCATGAGAAATTTGGGGGTGTCTCAAGGTCCCTGGGGTCTGGCAGCTCCCTGGAAGGCGCAGAAGCTTCCAGTGAGGCTGGATCAAATGTCCCCCAGGGCAGGGGGTTAGGCAAAGGGATATTTTGGGACCCAGTAAGAGTCAATGGGGCTATTTGTGGCACCAGCATCAGCCCAGGGATCCCAGGTGCCAGCAGAGGAAAGGGAGATTTTTGGGGGCATCTGCAGCAGTGACACAAATGAAGATTTAAATCCCAGGCTAACGCTAAACCCTCAAGTTTTTGCTACCAAAAATGATGGTGGGGGAAGAGGGGTCCCCTTGGCTCCCGCCCTGCCAGAGGAGGATGTTCCTGGAGCACCTGCCTTCCTTTGATGCCTCCCCGCCTTTGGCAGCCGCTCCAATTAAAAGCTTGGGCTAACGAGCTAATGGGCAGCTCAAACCACCCACACCTTTGGTGAGTGGGCAGGGACCAGCACACCCTGAAATTCAAGAGTGTCTCCCATTGCTCTGGGCTGGGCATGACCCCAAATGCAGCAAAACCACCCCAAAAGCTGGGCTGTGGATGAGCCCTGTGCCGGCAGGGCTGACTCATTGCCAGAGGGGAAATGGCAGGGACGTGACCCTTGGCCTCTGAGAGGAGGGGAAAAAAAGGGAAAGGGGAGAAATTCCCACCCTTGCCCTCTGAGAGAAGGGAAAAAAAAAAAAAAAAAAAAAAGGGAAA